>NCQV01139499.1:0-17694 GCA_002740545.1 Lophocereus schottii | reverse complement strand
TCTTGTATAACTGAATGTAAGAACTTGTTCCTCAAGACTTAACCACATGTTTGGTGAGACTTTTTGTTTGCTGATCTTGTGTCACTGACGCTCGGAACCTGTTCCTAAGACTTGTTCTCAATATTTAGCATCCAGGTTAATATGAATATCACAAACAACGGTGTAGGCCCTGTTTGGAGAGCTTGTTTGGAACAACATTACTTAGACAAATATATTACTCTTGGATTTGTTATCATCAAAACTAAACATAATTATGCAACAACTAAGTTTTAAGTCATTTTTGGGTCACTTAATGGAAGAAGCTGGGGGCAAAACTAAAATATAGCATAACTTCTCATCCACAGACCGAAGGTCAAACGGAGGTAACAAATCAAACCTTAGGAACACTCCTCTGGGCTTTGATTTCACCCCAATCCAAGAAAGCTTGGGATCTTTTGTTACCACATGCAGAATTTGCCTATAATAGAGCCCCAAGTCGAGCAACTGGCGTGTCACCTTTCAAGGTAGTATATAGGACTGATCCCATAACTCCCTTAGATCTGACACCGCGTCCCCTGGATTAAAAGCCCAGTGTAGATGCAGATTGGAGAGTCAAAGAAATTTAGAAACTAACCTATCCTATTCTGCTCACGCAAACAGGAAGAAGAAGCAGAAGACGTTCTAGCCAGGAGATTTAGTTTGGATCCATCTCAGGAAAGAGCATTTTCCAACAAGACGCAAGAACAAGCGTATGCCAAGAGCTGATGGTCCATTTGAGATGTGAGAATGCATCAATGACAATGCTTACAAGGTGGATCTCCCTAGGGACTATGGAGTTTCAGCTACGTTCAATGTAGCAGATTTGAGCTCATACGAAGAAGATGATTCCCTGTATGATTTGAGGTCAAATCATTTCAAACAAGGGGAGGATGATGTAATTTAATCAAACACATCCCAGTTAAATTCCCTAAGTTAAGGTAGTCCAGTTACACAAGTCCAAGTCCATGGAACAAGTTCTACTTTGCAAGTTCAAAAGGAGATGGTACACGAGTTCACCCCCTTGCATGTACTTGGTATTGTTTTTATTATTTCATAGTTCAAACGACATCTAAATCATGTAATTCTTTTTTTGTTAATTTGTTAGGATGTCTCGTTTATTTGTTATGCTAAACACAATGGCATAAGAGCATGTTAAAGGGGCTAATTCAGGCACTTTGTCTAAGCTACTTAGCAAGTGTTAGAATTTGTATGGTTAGAAAGATCTTAGTGATTAAGGTACTTAATGATATCCAAATTGTATTTTTAAAAAGGGGGAGTTTCTAGACATTTTGAGGTTTCCATCCCCAAAGAAAACCAAGGATTAGTCACCAAAATGGGGTGACACTTGCTGCTTGAAAACACAGTCCAAATGACACTCCCATGGTAGCTTGCTTAGCAAAGGAGTCTTACCCTCCTAGGCTGGTGCCTTGAGCTTAGTCACTATGTGACTCATGAATGGGGAGAAAGCCATGTGGAAGAGGAAGATAGTGCCACTTTACAAGCATTCATTCGGACACCATGACAAGTGATGGCAAGCATGTATTGCTCTTCTCTTTTGAGGTGGCAGTCGTGTGTGATTACCCTCCTAGGGAGGAAACATGACTCATTCAGCCTAGAATCATCAAATATTAGCTTAATTTAATCATTTTTAGTTATTACATTCATTTTGTTCATGCTTGACTCATTTAAGAGCTAGACCGTGTACTTAGCTATGTAAATGTAATTAGTGAGGTTCCTTCACATTAAGTGATCTTCTAAATGATTGCCTAATGGCTAAGGAAAGCCTTAGGCATGCCATCATAAGTAGTTTGGCATTCAGTTTGTGACTCAGTGTTGAGAAATTGAAATTAGAAGTTGAGTTATAAACTCCTCTGTGTGTTACTTTAAATTCTCTACTTGCTCATCTCTAATTCAGCCAATTAGAGTGGTGTTCAAGTGAGTCTTAATCTTGACTAGGTGGTAAAATCTGTATCTTAATCTAGGATTAAGGGCCTTGAAATAGTTCTTAGTAGTGAAATCTGTACCTAAGAGACGTTTTAGTTTTTTCGATCTCTCAGTTTCAAGCCATTGAACCTTATTCAAGGCACTCTTTTCTCTTTCTTTCTCCACAGCATTTCCCTTACTTTCCCATGCCACCTTCTCTCTTGTCACTAAACACTTAAGGTTTCCTTTCATTCCCTCTTCACCCTAGTGTAACTATATCACTAATGGCCCCATGGCCTTTATGGATCTTATGACTTAGTGTTTCAGACCTTATTTAGGCAAGTTTGTGGTGGTGCTATAAAAGATATCTTGATATACTCTAAGGACAAAGATGACCATACTATTCATTTAAGGACAGTATTGCAGACCTTAAGAAAACATCAATTACATAACAAATACAAGAAGTTTGAGTTCTGGTTAAAAGAAGTGTTATTTTTGGGACATGTGATTTCAAAGGAAGGGATTAAGGTTGATTTGCAAAAGGGAAAAACAGTTACAGAGTTTCTAAAGCCGACCAATGTTACTGAGACTAGAAACATTTTGGGTTTAGTTAGCTATTATCGAGTTTTGGGAAGGATTTTTCAAAAATAAAATTTTCCTTGGCCAATTTGTTGAAGAAAGTTACAAAGTTAACAAAAAAATAAAGGGATAGCTTATACCTCCCAACAGTTCAAGCCTTATGAGACAAATCACCCTACCCATGACCCAGGACTGGCGATTGTGTTTTTTCACTAAAAATTTGAAAATATTATTTGTATCGAGTACCTTATGAGATCTATACTAATTATCAAAGCTTGAAGTACATTTTCACTCAAAAGAACCTCAGTATGAGACAAAGGCATTGACTAGAATTGCTGAAAGATTACGACTTGCTGATCCAATATTAACCAGGAAAGGCAAATGTTGTGGCAAGTGCCCTAACAAGGAAGGCAAAACATACATTAACACTGTAGGGATTACTCAGTTGAACCTCTTAAGAGGGCTAGAGAATTTGGGTGTTCAATTACTGACACATGAGCAAGCTTCTAAATATCAATGGATCCAACTTTTTTAAGTTTGACCGTATAGAACTTCATGACCTAGGACTAACATTTGCATTTGAAGAAAGCATGGAACTCCCAATAGTCGATGCTGTGAAAATACTAGTAGAGAAATTTAATGAAACGTCAGGGTAAAATACTGCAGACATTGATGACTAAATAATCTTTTGGGTCATAAAGATTTTCTTCTACATTCAATGAGGTGACACACAACAGAGAACTCTTAAAAACATACTATTGAAACCGACAGAAAAGATCTGCTGATAAAAGAAGGAGATCCTTGGAGTTTCAGGTAGATGATAAGGTTCTTCAGAAAATTTTGCCAACTAAAGTATAAGGAGGTTGAACTATGAGCTAAATTGAGGCCAAGATCTATTGGACCATACAAGTTTATTGCAAGATTGAATCCCATAGCTTGTCAATTAGATCTACCTATATAACTCAAACACGTAGATAACGTGTTTTACATCTCATAGCTTAGGAAATACATTCCAAATGCTGACCATGCAATAGTATCTGAAACCATCAAAGTTACTGGAGACCTAGTGTATGAAGAGCACTCAGCCCAGATACTACATCGTAAAATTAAGCAACAGCGTATCAAGCAGATGCACTTAGTTAAATTATATTGAGAAAATAATACCTCCTCAAAAGCCACTTGGAGAAACCAAGGATGAGATGCGAGCCAAGTACCCACATCTATTTGAGATGAACCTGCATGTTTTGTTAAATCTCATAAGTTTTGAGGATGAAACCCTTTAAGGATGAAAAGCTGTAATAGCCCGTCCCTAAATCATGTTTATTCATTTAATTAAGCCATGCTATTAACTTTTCACATTTATTTATCTCATTTAAACGTCTAGTTAGGAAAATTTATTTTGGGTCCTACTTTGCAATTCGAGTTTCATTTAGCGCAATAATTTCTGGTGAATCGATATTAGACCCCCATAAATATGATTAGGTGATAAATTATTTTTCATAGTGTTACAAAAATTTAATTTTTAACCATGTAAAAATTGCGCCAAATTTATTAAGTTTGGCCCAATTTAATTGGGCCCGAGTTGTAGCCCAATCCATCTTGGGCTCAATTTTGGCCCAAAAATGTAACCCCTCTAGACCCTAGGGCTAGGAGCGTTACGTTCTGTTAACTTTCTACTTAAATTTTTGGGGTGAAACGGATAGAGTTTCTCCTAAAAACTGACCGTTTCCAGGTTAAAAGCCTTATAATAAACCCCTGTAATCAACGGAAACGTACAACATCTTAAAATAAGCTCAACGGCTTCGCGCTGGAGTTCATAACTCAACAAGCAATTCGCTTCAGAGTACTCAAATAACATAGTTCATTAATAAGGAAGAAATGAAAGATACAATTCAACGGTTCACACAACTGGAGTAATGGGGTTTACATCCTAAGACATAACTAACTTTGGCCAAGAAAACATCTAACTAATTAGATGGTTGGCTCATACGAACATATAGAGCGACCTTTATACCATATGCATTACATGAACTAGAATACTTGGTTTACATACATTTACAAACTAAGAATACATTTTATAACATCATCAAGCAGCGAGACTACTTCACTATGGGCACACTTGACTCCCTTTAGGCAAGGGTAACTTCCATTTTGGCATAGCTGAATCAACTTCTTCCTCTCATACAGAAAATCTGGAGGAAAACGGGAAAGAGTACTGGGATAAGCAACCACACACTCAGTAAGCGTTCCCCAACCCCCTTAAACCAAAACCGTTGCAGGCAATAATATCTTTAACAGTCACATATAATGTATTCATACTTTACTATCATATTAGGCATTCATAAAACCTTTATGGAATGATCACTAACCATAAACTTCATTTTAACCACTCAAACACATTTTTAGGTCCCTGAATGACTAAGTTCCTTTATTAACAAGTAGTCAAACACATAAGCAAGCGACGAGGCTAAGCACAGAACTTTCTTTCATAGGTTATGTGATGTACATGTGAGTTATGCCTTGCCTACCCAATGCACTTACACGAGATGCTTAAACATAGGAAGTAGAGATTATGCAAGGAGCTTTCTTTCACATAACATGCACATTCAATCTCATATGCTCAATGCATTATAAGAGCATGGCCATATATTACTTTAAATCGCATCCAACTATGCTTAGAAACCTTTTTCATTAGGCATTCATGGAAATTTTCCTTTCTTTCATTGAAAACACTTTACTTAGCCTCGTAGGGCTCATAAAAACTCTTTTCTTAGCAATCTTCAGGCTCATAAAGCTCTTTTGTTAACCTCTTTGAGGCTCTTATTCTTTAAAAGAATCTCTTTCGTATTGGTCCTATAATAACCCTTGAAAATTTTTTTCTGAAATACTTAAAAAGGCATAACGCCAACTACTTTTCTTATTCAGTAGGAAAAATACCCTTGGCATAAGACATTGTTTATTAAAAGAAACATACAAAATGATTTGATCACATAAGTGAGGAGACTAACCTCTTAGAGGTACTTTGTTACTGCCATCCCCAGCCACCCAAACGCGAGCAGCAACATACGCCTATCTGGACAGACATCATACTATGCTGAGACATAATTTACACACTGAGATTTCAGGCGAGATTCAAACCACCATCCCTGAGTCATCTTAACATAACTTATGTTATGCCAGGTAGGATACTAAGCCTCCATCCCTGGCTCTCATACTTAAGCTTAAAGTTTCTAGAGTAGCTCTTCAATGTACACATAAAGATAAACATAATTGCTTACACATATGCGTACTTATGTTTATTCATATATATGCTTATCTAGCAAAATAGCCCATAACCCTAACATTGGTCATGGGTCTTTCATTTTCAACTTGGAAACCCTTTTTTAAAATCATAATGAATTTGCTAACTCACAATTCAAAACTCATTCGAAACTTAACGTACTTAGCTAGCATATAACTCAAACTAAGTATCGTAATAAAACTCCTTCAGTTGCCCTTTTTCACTCCGTTTCAATCCTTTTTGAACTCAAAGGAGGAGACATAAACAAACCAAAGCCTTAAAACATTTTTGAACTCACTTTTAGTTCGCTTTTAGACTTCCTAAACTTATCAAATATTCAGCTGGGTCAGTTACTTATTAGTTCGATGATTTAGGACCATTCTATGCTACAAACATCTCACAAACCAACAGGCAATTGGTGAATCTTTAGAAACATTCAAAATGGTGAAAACATGCTTTTAATGACCCTTTTAAAGATTACTAAGTTTGCAAATCATTCACATAGCATCATTTAACAATTTCAAGAGGGAAGGGTTTCACACAAGGGACATTCATGACACTTCATAATCCAACTTAGCAGAATAAGCCACACATGGCCTCGCAATCCACATGATTACGGTAAATCACAACCAGGCTCCCTCCTCACACTCCTCACATAACAACCAACCACAGGAAACCTCGAACCACTCATAATTCTACCTCAAACCATCCAACTACCATCTCGGTTTCAATTTCACAAGCTAGCATTCTAAGCCCTAGGTTGTACTGAAAAGCGGTATGTAAACTTACTAAGACATAACTTACTGAGCAAGCAGATATGATTCAGTAATGCGATACAGCCAACAATTATAACCATGTATACATAAATATATATCCATATTGCATTAACTTGAAATGAATTCTTAGCAAACTTAATTAAACTGCATGGCATGAAGCTCGATTACATTCATATATTACAATCAAGGGGTAAACATGCTCCTTTCAACATTCATAAATTATTTCCAAGGCTACTGGCGTGATTTAACTAAATAGGCAGACATCGATTCGAGGTGTTCATTTATTATTTCAAAGTCACTGTTCAGGTATAAACTAACTAATCACATAAGTATCGATTATAAGTATTCTCATTTCATTTCAAAGCTATTAGTCAAGCATGAATTAACTAAGTGTACATGTGCCAATTCTAAACATTCACATTTCAATTCGAAGCTATTAAACGAGCATGAATTGACTAAGTGTACATATATCGATTCCAAGCATCCATATTTCGTTTCGAAGCTATTAAACAACTATGAATTAACTCAGTGTACATATATCGATTCTAAACAATCATATTTCAATTCGAAGCGGTTTTCAAGCGTTAGTTAACTAAACTAACATATATCGATTCGAATCCATTTTCAAGCGTTGGCCAACTAAACTAATATATATCGATTCACGGCATTGTTAGGTTATTTCGAAGTCACTTTCAGGCATAAACTAACTAAACTTAACATGTATCAATTCAAACTAAATTCAACTGAAACAGGACATGCATAATTTCAGTTAATCTGACTAAACCTAAACTGACGTGCATCGCAACTTAAGGGTTGAAACGATCTCAAAACTACTAATACTTAGGAGGCGAGAAACACCCACCTCAATCCAAGTTAGGGATTCGCTCGAAGGGCTTTTGGGCTCGGCTTTGAGTGCTAGAAATCTTCGACTCACTTGCTATTGTCATGACAATCCCGCTCTGCCCCATTCTACCTGCGACTACCGTGAATCCAAACCCCTCTACCAGGATTGTTCTACCCCCTTAGCTGTCGTGCTGCTGCTACTGCTGCTGCTACTCCAGTGGTCGCCAATGTGGGCCCCACCATCGACGGTGACGGTCATGGTGGCGTGGGGGTTGAAGGCTTTGAAACCCTAGCCTTTGGATTAGACACCTCACCTTACTCTCGCTCGATCCCTCTGTCTTTCCTGTCACTGGGTCCGCGGTCTTGACCGGCTGCTCGCAATGCGGCGCCGGCGTCGGCGCTGACTCCCCCTTTTCTCTCTCCCTCGCACAGTCTCTCTCTCTCTGGTGTAGTGTGGTGGTCAGGGGTTTGGGGTCGAGAACGCCCCCCCCGTCGTGCCCCTTTTGCTAGGAAAGTAAGGGCCTTTGGGCCCTTATTTGTTTTTATTTTATTTTATTATTTTTTTGTCCCAAGCTGTTCAATAATTGGTACTGCTAGTTTAGTTCGTATTCTGACCTCTAAACCCAAATCGTTAATACAACCTTCTATTGACTATTCGTTCCCAAATATAAAGGTTCAATTTGTTGAACATCGAACTACTTCTATGTTTGACAACCTAATCGTACTCGGGAAACGACTAAATTAAACTTATCAGCACAAATTAGCACGCATTAATCTCAAATTCAATAATAACAATAGTAATTCTCTTTAATGAAATTATCGTTCACATGAGCACATCGATAATAATTTAACTCGTAAAGTTAATAAAAATACGAATTTTATAACGCAGAAGGTAAAACAGCCAAGTTAACTTATAATAAAGAAGGCGGGTCTTATAGAAAATTTTGGGTAATTAAATGAAGTTGATCACTATGATTCGTATCTAATTTTAGTTAGCAAAAAGATATTTTGGATGCATAGATATTTCTAAGCTTATGAGATAAGCTCAAACACATTTCAAATAACTAAGCTACACATCCCTCTTCCTTTCTCCATTCTTTCTCTTTCTTTCCCCTCGATGCTACTACAGAATTAGGTGGCTGCCGCCACCACCCACCACCACCAGCCACCTTCAGCTATCGGCCACCACCCCATCAGCCACCGGCCATCACCCACAACTCTCACAAACATCAAACACCATATCCATCCCTCAAAATCCATGCTTAAAGTGAGGTAAATCCTAACCTAATCATACTTAATTTTGGGATTTTATGTTGGATTTAATTATGGATCATGCTACCTTGACATAAACAAGTGTTATTTTGATGTTTTAATTGTTGGTTAAGCATGAAAGCATGCAAGGGCTGAGGTTGCTCATGATCATGCAAGCTCAAGTTTGAAGTGATGGATTTGGATTGATTTTGTGATCTTTAGCATTTGTAATGGATATCATGATGTTTTTATGGAGTTTGGATGATTTTAAATGCAAGAATAAGTTGGTCATAAGTTAGGGGTTTGGTGATCAAGTATGGGTTGATTTATTTCTATCATCAAGTATATTATTTATGTATAATTGCATAAAGAAATGAATCTTGGATGTGTTGTTTAACTTGGAAAATCACTTGAGATGATTTTATATAAAGGGTTGGATTATTGAAATTTTCCCAATTTATTATAAAAGGTCATTTTGCTCATTATGCAAATAACTAAGCTTATGGATGTGTTTGAGTGATTTTTGAAAAAGAGAAGAATTGAAAATTTGATGTAGATGATTATGGAGCAAATTTAAGTAATATGGCTTTGTAAGGTAATGATAAGGAACAAGGCTTTGTTGCATGATTTTAAGGAGTGATTTTAGATGGAGAATTATGTGAAAAGAAGGGGGAAAATAAGAACAGCAGAGCTATGAACAGACCTAAAAGAGGGGTCAATTTACGATTAAACTGGTACTATTTGGCCAATTGACAAATTATGATTTCTAGTGGGTAGATAGATCCGTGAGTTACCTTTCAAATTCTTTTTGAATCACTTCATTTTGAGTTATGTGGAAAAAGTTATAGCCATTTTGCTAAGATTGCGTATGAGAGATCCTAGCTGTGCATAGTTGTGTTTCAGCTCAATTTTAGGGGCCATGTTGTGGTCACTGGGTTTTGCACTATGAACGAAAGTGTTGCAACACTTCCTAAGATTTTCATATTGGGGTTTTATAGCTCAATTGGAGTTAGGGGCTAAAAGATATGGATTTTCTAAAGTAGACCTTCAAATGGTAATATGACGGAAGAAAGAAATCATGGCATTTGGAAATATTATCAGGAGCCTGTAGATAATTATGGATATTGCAAAGAAATTATAAAGTTTAGTGAGTTCAACAACTTATATTTTGTATAAAAGTTTACTTGGGTTGGAAAACCGAGTTAAATGGGCATGGAAATGAAATTGGAGGAGTGAAGAGGTTAATGACACAAAGCTAAGGTTATATGAGCATTTCTGAAGCTCACAATGCCCCTCTTGGCATTAAACCTTCTATTATTCATTTCAGAAACATCAAAAATCCATATTTCATTTATATCCATTAAATTCTTTTCATTATCACCTTAATTATTTAATTTTGTTCTATTTTGCTCCAACTTGTTTCACTTCGAGTTCAATGACCATAACTTATTTGGTTTTCAAATCATTTTAGTGTAACTTATCTTATATTGAATTGTTTGAATCATGGATGTCCTTTTTATTAATCAATTTCATAAAGTTACAAATTATGCGAGTGAAAGTTGTTTACTAACTGCATTTACTTATATCCACATTTCTTAAGCGGAAACGAGGCCTAGTCCATTGTTTCCCATTGTGCATAAGTATTGTCAAGTGACATAGCATTTTAAAGACTTCAGGTATGTTCATTGCCTGTATCTTTAGAAATCAGCACGCATTTATCAAAATTATAATGTTTTGGTAAGTGCATCAATGAATCAGTTTAATCAGTGATTTATCACATAATTAATGACCCCATCAGTTATCAATTAGAGGGCATTACCCTTCAAATTACCCACGTTGTTTCAGGCCAGATCTGTTGATCGACTTAGCAGGTGTACACCTATCCATATATCGTAACAACATCAAGGGGGTTCACCATTAGATAATAACCAGCAATTGCAGTTTACCTTCATCTCATTCACTGTTTTACCTTAAAATTAACTACAAATTGGGCACCCAACCAATTTATGCAGAGATCATTTGACAATATAGAAATGCATGTACTGAGTTTTGACTCACATTTCAAAATGTTTTCCATGTTTTATTTTAGGAAAATGCTTAGCGAATTGCCCTCATGCTAGCAAACCAGTTGAAGAGAATTAGTTGAGCAAGAGAATCTAGAGGGATCAATCAATAATATAGTATATGTATATTTTGAAGCTGTATTTTAAAGTCTTCAGTGGATGGAGGCATAGATTATGAGGTGAATTACTTTACTGTGGTGTATAATTTGTGATTAAAAATTAATTGTATGCGGTTTGATAATGTGTGAATGTGTGTGGTTGAACTTATGCGTAATTATATTATTCCTAGTATATATACTTCAAGCCTTGTCCTTTTTGATGGAGTTTATTAGTCCTAATTCAGGGATTTATTAAAGAGAATGCATACAGTGGAATATGTTTAATTTGAAAGCATTACAGCACAGATGGGTAGAAGCTAGATTTGAGGACTTGTACAAAAGACCAGGTCAGCCTTTAGCATAATGGAGTTTGTGAATCTAAAGTACGCATTGCACCAACATATATGATGTGTAGGGGTTCGAAATTACTCTGGTACCCATCAGATTAAGTGGGTCGACCTGTTTAAAATAAGGTCAATAAATGTTTGGGTCAATAATGCACTGAATCAACAGTGGGTCGGTCCATCAACGCGTATTAACCTCTTAGGTTGGATTGGCCTATGGCCGACCTGGTTAATGACTCGCTATTTTTTCTACCTACTTACCACACTATTTTACATACTACAATTACTTAAGCTTGTTATCAAAAACTTTATATATAATAATAATAATTATAAGGAGTGTTTTTAAGAATATTTGTTTCATTCTAAAATAGGCCAAAAGCGGATCGCTTAGTGATTGACCCAACACGATCCTTTTATTTACATAGAAAGCTCGACCCTGCCTATCTCGCTAACTAGTTAACCATTATCCGACCTAGCCTAATTTATAAATGGGCCAACCCTAATCGGCCTGACTCGGTCCATTGTCCACCCCTAATTATGTGGCTCAAGAATAATACAACGAATAAGCGCCACGGCAACAAGTCCTTATATGGTCATGCAAGTTGTCATATCGTCGTGGAAGACATTGTAGTCGCTAGAACCTGGTTGTTCGAAGTTAGCTCGAAGAGAGTGAAAAATTAGTAGATGAGGTCTAGTGTGGCACTCAAGATGAATTAAGTGGCAAAGGCAGGTGGTGGTGGCTTGGGTTAAGAGAAGGGAGATTAAGTATGCCCTCTTCTATGACTATAGTAGCCTCAAAGCTTGTTTCCTGTGGTCAGCAAAGAGTTATAAAAGCAAGGAAAGAAAGGTTGGTGGTAGAGTGGCCGTCCACTTGGTGTTCATGGCTGGCTAGTTTTTGTGATCCTGGATGGTGCTCAGGTGACCCTAAAAGGACCCTTTGTGGGTTCTATATTGGTGGAAGAGGTGGTTGGCTAAGAGGAGAACAAGAAGAGATGAGTGAGAAAGAAGGAGATGTTCATGGAGATGGTATTTATACTGCAAAAAGGAGCTGTCGACGGTGAGAAAAATCTAGGAACTAATCTGATTTGCTAGCTGAAAAATTATTCCATAAGCCATTGTCGTTGAAGAATAGGGCCAGTATTCGTGGATGGATGAAAAAGGAGAGAGAAATCTACACGTGAACGTTGACGGGTACATAGCCAACTGATGGAAATATTAAAAGAATTTTCTTACAAAAATTAGCAAATAAGGCCCACAGCCCATGGACCACAGACCATGGCCACCCAGCTCGGACCAGACAGGGCGCGCAGGCGGTGTACATGTGTGCATATGCAGTGTTCACCCTCAACCTACAACACTACTAAAAGCTAACCCAAGACAATTCAATAGGTCCAAGAAAGCGGGAGCAATAAAAAAACCCCACAAGGGGCTTCTAATCCTCCTATGTAGGACAAAGAGTATGAATAAAAGGAAGCTAGTTTTGCCATTACTTCCAACAATCCTCCACTAAATGACATACAAACTAGCAAAGAATTGATCTGGGCAAAGGAGGGTTAGATACATAAGTATCAATGTCTTTCGATTGAGTTGATACATAATGAAGTAGTGCAATAACCGACTCTATCAAGTGAACGAATCTTAAACTGGATAGATTTTGGTTAAGACCCCCACAACACACATCACTCCTTATGGTCACTATATATTCCACAATAACTCGCTTGCGGTTTTTAAGGTCATGCGCACATCTTAGGCCTTAAAAGTGCTCTAGAGAGACAGCCCAAAGTCTTTCGTAGAAGGCGGTCACACCTTCACACTTATATAGGTAATTCCATTAAGTCCATCTCAACATAGATTACCATAATCATGGATATGGAATTATTAAGAGCAAGATTTTGCTTAACCTCACACATCTCAATCGGTGAATCCATCAAGTGTGCCTTAATAGCACCACCCGAATGAGTTATGGATCCATTAAGATCATAAAAGCTCAACCTCTCAGAAGCACTACTATACGCCATAAGGATGGATATGTAGTGCATACTGAGACCAATATGGCTTAGTTTGACCACAAGTGGTCATCCACCACATTACCTTAATCCATGGGCTTCAGTGCCATACCCCTCGACATCTCCAAAACTATTTACTTGGTCAACCCCTTGGTTAGTGGATCCGCTAAATTTCTCTCAAATCTCACATATTCCGATGAGATGATCACACCAAGTTTTAGCATCTCTTTCACAGCACTATGTCTAATGCGAATGTGTCTCTTCTTTCTGTTGTATACGCTGTTATGTGCAACTCTGATTACTGCATGTAAGTTACAGTGAAGGGAAATTCCCTATTGTCGATCCTTTACTACCTTATTGCTCAATTTAGTTATCTTAGTTTCAATTATTTGATATCTAGTTGAACTTCTTGTTTAGCTAATTTTTATTGAAATATTACACTCATTCGATTTGCCACTAACTAGGCTTTCCTTGATATTTTATCGTATTGAATCAATAACAAACACTTGACTAAACTACCATTTACTACTTCCTTGTTTTTACTACCAAATATGCACTCTTGAATTTTACTAGCCACTATTGGATATACTCCTTTTTATACCAATGGATGTTTGGAACCAAACTTTTGTTCTTTACAATCTCTCAATCAAATGAGTATCCTTTATTATTTTGTTGGAACGTGTCATTTTCAATTTGCAACTCTAGGGCACCAGTATTTTTTGAAAGTAATTTTAGGCTAACAAGTTTCGAAAGTGTATTTTTATATGCTTATAACTGTAAAGAAACTAATATATAGGTGTCAATATTTTATAAGAAAACATTCTTTAGGGAATTTTTCTTTCAAATTTGACTACTATTTTCTGGATTTTGTATTTTATATACTCAATTTTTTATCATTTTTAAAAAAATATCTACTTGTGTTATTGTTTGAACTTCTTATACTGACTTTGCTGGTACTAATTATCACAAGCTAGTACTTATATCATAAATATTATATTTTCTATGATTATAGGCCCACTATCCTTCACAATATAATAAAACTTAATTAAAGAGTTTTGACGATTACCTGAACTTATTTAGTGGTAGACCCTGACATTCCTTTAGCTTCCAGTTTACAAAGATTACTTATCTTAACCACACATTTCTTAGATCAGACACAACATAGATGTGTTTAATTTCCTACCTCAGATCATAGACACTAATCAAGTTTTTATATTTTTAAGAATAGTGAAACTTTAATTGAAAAATTATAATATTTAAGATGTAAAGTTCGATTCAATAATGTTCTCTATTAGGAAACTTCTTTTTATTGAAAGTTTGAAAGTGGAAATATTATAATGAAAATATTTGAAGAGGGACTTAAACAGTGAAGATAATAAGATATACTTGTTGATAGAGAAATCGAGAAACCAGACATCCCGTTTGCTCATGTATGCTCAAATGACTATGTTCCGTCACAACACTCCGCTTCTCCATTTAGAGAGGAGATGAAATACACGGCATGCCCTAATGGCTACACTACATATATTATTGTATGATATTGTTATATGGTTATAGTAGACTGTATTTTTTATGAACTTGACACTTTATAAAATAATGCATAATGGTCTAACAACTTTTCAAAGCACTTAATGCTGATTAGGTTAGTCATCCATGATAAGATTCTACATGCCTTCATCTTCAATCATTTGTTTAAGTCCATCATTGTCCATGTAATTATCAAAATTGTCATCAAGTTCAAGACGTTCTTGTTTGCTAAAATCACTATGATAAAATAGCTCCTTCTACCTTTATATACTTGCTAAAATCACTATGATTAAAAAAAAAGTTGTTATTCGCAATGCATGACTATTTTTCCTTGTTCAATCAATGCCACATTTGATACCAGAGATTGTGAAACTAGCTCTTGTTAAACTAGGATCACTAACTGTTTCTTGTCGCTCCGAAAAATATTTTTGTTGTTGATCATCAGGTCATTTAGGTAACTTAATTAGACATGATAATGTGTTGATTTGACATTTGTATTTTCATACTTAATCAATGAGCAATGTACCTCAATATGCGGATTTCCATTTTCTAGGGCTATTGTTAGACCATCATGGGAGGGTTGATCAGTAGCCCATGGAGGTGGTGTAATACATTGGACTCGTCGTATTTATATAGATAACAATTCTGTGGCTTCATTATGGCTCATTATGCCATTATCAGTTGTTTTCACTTGTAAAGGATTTTTTTTTTTGGCACACGAATTCTGAAAATAGATATGGTTTTTAAAATGAGCAGAACAACCACTATCAATGTATACACACAATTCCTATCTATTATATCCTCTAAGCATATATTTAATGAGATATAAATACTATTAGGATTAGCCTTGGTGACTTTATAGCAGATCTTCATAGTTATATTTTTCATTAATTCATCCTCATAAATTCACTCATTAACAATCTTTGTTTTGTACTAGATGATTTTTCTATACAAATTCATACTTCAAGCTATATTATTTCTTGTTGGTTCAAACTCATTCTACTCATTATTCTAGTTATACAAATTGTGTTATCTTCTTTAGCTTCTTTAGCTGTTGAAGATCCTTCTCCCCATTTTGATTGGGAACTCATACTTCTTAATAGTTGGATTTAATGATTATTTTTTATTCTCATTCATTTTTATTATATTTTTTAGATTGATTTTTGTAGGATTGGCAAAGCTACATATCCAAAACCTATCACTTTTAATCTCTTGCGGATTGAATTTATCATTTGAATGTTTTTGCATTGAAGTAGGACTTTCAAAATTTTCTATCTCTATCATTGTTACTTTAGTCTTTGGGCCTTTAGTATTGTCCAATTTGTGATTAGTTTTTAAAAAAAAAAACCTTAGTGGTAACCTCCTCTCTTCATATCCATTCCAATTATTTTTATCTTAAGGGATTGAAAATTTTTGATAAATTCATCTTTCAGGCTCACATAATATCCAGATCGGCAACTAAATCACACTAAACCATAATACAAATTGTTCTTTATCTATGTGATTATTTTGATTATTAAATTTGATATGCCTAATATAATAAAGGACAACATAAAGGTCGATATATTTTCTAAAAGACTGTAATGGTATAATTTGAACCTGGACACATCCAATATGGATATTCCTATATTATCTATCATTGTGATGTTTAAGGATATTTTCTCATTTAACGAGATTAACATCTTCCACATTAAATTCACATTCTTTTATCTATAAATCTCCTTCATGTTTTTGCATATGTTCTTACCCTTTAAATAAAAGATGAATTTTTTATAGATATATCTTTTTGTATTATAGGAAGGACTCAATCCCCTTTGATGTTTTCATTCTCATTATCTGTTGTAAATTTTTCTCCTTGAAGGTTGCCAAGATTAATTGAGCTATTTTAATTTCCATCATATAACTAGTTTCTTCATACTCACTTTCTTCATATTTATCTTCCATTATTCTCTCAACAATTCCATTGTTGTTTTTCAAGGCAAGGTCTAGTACTTCTTCTCCACTAAGTTCAAAATATTCTAAGCTACACCATGGTTCAATAAGATTGTTGTCTTCCTATTCCTGCATTCGTTTATATAGTGCCCTACTTTTCCACTTACCTAACATCTGCAGTTATATTCCCTAAAGGACAATAGACAACTTTTCTAAAACACCTTTGCTTTTTGGAGTCTGACTTCGTATAATACTTTCTCTTATATTTTTCTCCCGATTATTTGTTAAAGCTCTTCTAGTTTTAAAATTTTCTCTTTTTTCTCTTCTCATGTTCATTTCCTCATTGATAAGGAGTATCCCAATAGGGTAGAAATCATTTTTTTATTTTCTTTTTTTGTTTTGTTAGATCAAAACATTGATCATTAGCCCATTTTCTTGAATAAGAGATTCTTGTACCAATGGTATCAATGACAACTGCTTTTTCAAGCCCTTTTCTGTATTTTTCATTGATTTTGAAATTCATTGGATAAGGTAATTTGTCACAAAATATACCAATATTGTTTTTATTATGCCTAATTTTGTAATAATACAACAACAATAACTCCCAGTGTGGGCCCCGCTTTCGCGGGATCTGGGAAGATCCAGCTGTAGGTAATCTTACCCCTACCGGTATTTCTACCCATAAAGAGGTTGATTCCTTAAGGCCCACAAAATAATTTTTTTTGGAAAAAGGTTTATATAGAAAAAGAATGCAAACCAAAACCGAGGAGAAAATGCGCCGGAGAGCAAAATAAACAAGGAGTAGAGATATACCTCAACCCACCAGGGGCACTAAATGCCGTCACTAGATGCCGTCACATCCCAAAAAAGCACGACCTGCAGGCAAACACACCAAAACCAAACCCGCCCCACTCCATCGAAGCTACTACCATCTACGCGTCCGGTCCTCTACAATCAGAGACCCTAATCCTATCCCGCCACAACCTCCTATCCTGAGCCATGTCCTCTGTCAGTCTGGCAACTCTTAAGTCCTCTCTAACCACTTCCTCTAGGC
>NCQV01139485.1:23415-33760 GCA_002740545.1 Lophocereus schottii | reverse complement strand
AAGTAAAACAAGCAATCACCCAATCTACACCCCAATCAAGCACTTGTTCCTCAATTGACTATTTTAAAATTGACAATCAAAGTATCATAAACTTCTTTCAAGGTGAAATGAAAAATCTAACCAAATGTTATTTCTCAAGGGCTCTTGTTTTGCTTAGGTTCATTAAGCATGTGATTATCAACTTTGTGGTTTCTCATTTGGTATAACTTTCTCAAGACTTCACACAATCAAGTCAGATCTTAGTTCTTCATCCAATACCAAAAACATGCAAGAAAGTGATCAAATTTCTTACTAGATAATAAACATTTAAGATTCAGGAGAACAATTCAACCATCTAAAATACTCAAAGACATGAGTAGCAAATCGAGAAATTAATTGTTATTTGGACAAATCCAAAATCAAAACAACAAAATCATAATCAAAATTAGAAAACATAAATCTAAAATGAGAAAAGAGAAGAGAAGAGAAGAGAAATGCTTAGTGAAGATTGCGGTTGAACCATCGTTACAAGCTCAGGATGGAATCATTGCAAATCTTCACTTCAATTCACTCTCTCTTCCTCTAATCTAATTTAAATCCTAATCTAGATGATGGATGTTGGTAGAATGGAATGGGATAGAGATGCCAAGGAAGCATTTAACAATAAGGCTTTTATCACATAATTCAAGACTACAAACTGTACAAACGTGTGGAAATTGAAAAGTCGCAAAGAAAACTAGCAAAGTCGAGGAAGCAGGGGCCACCACAGCTAGTCTGTAGACACCACCACAGTCAGACCGTGGTGGACTCTGGTCATGCTAGTCAGTCAATTTTTGTCCCACTGCTTCTCTTGGAAACTCCTGAACCATGGTACTGGCCACGGTTTAACCGTTTTGGGTGTCTTAGGCTTCTTTTTTGTCTTCTTTGATCCACAAGGTCTCAAAAATTTCATTCTACTAACATGACTTGGCTCACAAAGTGAAAAACTACAAACACTATGAAAACAAGTGAAACCAAGTGTAATAGTAGAAACAAGGGCATAGATCATGCAATTAAGCATATAAATCTCCTTAAATGACTCACAAACACTCATAAATCTTATGCAAAAATGACATTCATCACTTGTTTATTAATACTCATTTTCTTACTCCTATTTGGCATAATTTTATGTTGAAGAATATGAGAGATAAGTAATTGTGGTGAAAGCTATGGCTATTAATTACCAACAAATAGGTAATTATGGACTTTTATATGACATTTTACTATTTTGGGATAAGAGATTTGATATGACTTATGGTGATTTTTTATTGACGAAATATGTAGAATGACATATGTGGGAGGTCTTTTGAAGTGTAGTTGGATTTTGGTGACTAACAAATAAGGGAAGCTTTTGTTAGATCTGCATTTTGCTAATAAAGAAATCGTGATCACATATTTCTCTTGATAAATTGAAATTGTACTGGGGTGCCTATCTCAAAATCATCAATGAACATTGATATGACTCCTCAATTATCATTTACACTATATTACAATGAACTCTGTTTAGAACTATGAATGTGCATTACCGTATAAATGAACATTAAATGAACATTTACATAGTACAATAAATACACATTACATATGCAAGACATATGACAAAATAAAATAGGTGTATTGGGTAATATCTATCATATGCATGATGAACATTTATATGACTATGTGATGAACATTTATACAGTATTATATCAAACATTTAATTGAATGGTCAGTCGACATTCATATATTTGTTTTTATACTTTTCTATTATGGTACTACCAACTTCTATAATAATATTATTTAGTTTGAATAATGTTCTATATATGAAATTGAAATGGTTCAAAACATAAAAAGCTTCTTAGGGAAAAAAAACATAATTGTATTAGGTAATGCATATCAAATACATGGTAAACATTTACATACCACTATGATAAATATTTATGTACTACTAAAATAAACATTTATAGGAAGTGTCGATGAATATTCGTATATTTATTTTTTACAGTGTTCTATATATCATGATATTACAACTTTTATGATGATATTATTCTGTTTGAATAATGTCTCTCATATAAAAGCAAAATGGTTCAACATACATAAGCTTCTCAGGAAAACATAAATCCATAAGTTCCAAATCAAAATTATTCTTAAAAAATGCCATATTTGGTATGCCTAATAGAATTGCTCTTATACTCCTTGTTATCTCCAAGTCACTTGGACACACTTGAAGTTTCCATCTCCATTTCTTGATCTGGTATTGTCCTTTACTACCACTTCATTATGTTGATTTTCTATATCATGAAGCTTGTTTAGAATCCTAGTTTGAAGTTATTTGTTTCTCTAGCGCAATTTGTTCTCTCTTTTACCCTTGATTTAGTTATGAGATGGAGGATGGTTGAGGTTGAGGTTGACTATGGCATTAACTTCTACTAACGTGTTCCTATTCTAGTATGTTGTTGCCTGCCTTCACCTTATTATGTCCTGCTTCATCAAATAACTTTTTTATGCAATTAGATTAGAATTATTGATCGTATGCACAATGTGTTATACTACCTTTATAATTTTTAGCTTACTCCAACAAATTGCTTTATAGGACATTGCGAAAATCTTTTCTTTGCCCTAGTTTGTTTACTATTCTTATCCATGATGCTTTTCTTTCCTCTTTTTTTTCCCTCTCTTTTCTTTCTCAGTGTGCTAGATTCACCAATATAAATCTTCCCCATGTAAACATGTGTGTTTTCCCTTGTCATCTTGACTGCTTGCTCACATTCTTCCGTTACTTTATTATTGTTCTCACTTGCATTAATTAATAAGGATATCAAACTTTCTTTTGATCGTTATTCTATATGTTGATGCTGGTATCCTGAAGTTTTGAGTTGCTATAACTAGCAGCTTTTTGTAGGAACAACCAACATGTATCATGCTTCTAGTCCATCTTTTCAAGAGGTCATTTCTGGAATTCTTGCAATATAGTCGATGTGGTAGATCCTTAGGTAATAGGAGCATAGAATTTCTAATTCTACATATTTCATGCAATTACAGCTTATGTATGTGTTTCAGTTTTTCAAATGACCACGTGATAAAACACATCGACCTTAGGCGTCCAAACAACAAAAATAAGCTTCAAAGAATCTATGGGTTGCAATTTTTGATCATATGTTCTCCTCCTACTCCTCTTCAAATAGCTCATATATACCAGCTGTTTAAGTCTTAATAGCATGTAAAAGCATAGAAATATCTCCATAAATCTGGTCAAGACACCCTTCTCTACATCTGACATATGCATTATTTTCTTTGCTTCCCCATTCTAGCACGACCTCAGAGAATTAATTAGAAGTTGCACATATTCATCAATGCATTTTCTTAGACCTAGCGAGTTGTTAGTTGACTCATTTCTTTGAGATGACAGAATACATGCAGAAAAAAATATAATTCTTCTATGTTGGACACCACTTTTTCTTTGTGGAATAAAGATTGTTTAGACAAGAATCTTTAGGACAAGCAATTTTTTTTCTTTCAAACTATTTATGCAAACACACAAACACAAAATAGAAAAAATATAAATTAAAAAATATGTTCATTTATAAATATGCGTACATGACTAGTATGAAAAGTGTTCCTTATATACTTTTACCTTTGCTAATTTTACTCGGATTCTTGTGATGTCTTATAGTACATCAGTGTGTACTTGAAAAACTCACAATGAGTCCTTCTATGCTTTAGAATCCTTCATGATGCTCCTTCGAATTATGTTCAATATGCCAAGTGCATAGCATGTATCTTACAATAGGGAACACCTCTTTCATTGCCTTAGTTATTTAGCATTACCAATCTATCATTATTTTCTGGGGGAACTTGACATCTATTGACTTAAGAATTGTTTTGAAAAGCTAGCAAAAGGACTATTATGTCATTGAGAATAATCTGCACCCAAACATTATTACTCCCAAGATGGTCCATTATAACAAATGGGTTACATATCATATCATATTTGTTTGCTCTATATGTCGTATCATGCACTAATAGATCACCATATTTCTGATGATCTTCTTTCATTTTGGCTTTCCACTAGAAAAAGCTCACTAGGGATCCAGCTCAACCTAGCTTAACTCAAAAGAAGAATTTATCCTCATATTCTATTTTTTTTTTCCCCCTTTGACAAAAAATTATCAACGATGAGTTTGCATCTGCCCCCTCTAAAGTTTTCATTCTTTCTTTGAGTATCTCATTGTATGCCCCCTCTAAATTGTCAACAATTAGCTTTGTATCTCATCTTTCTCTTTCATGTCATAAACCTATTCAAAATGCATATTTACTATACAACTTTATTCTTTGCTTTTTTATTTGATTTGCTTTGCCAAAAGTTAGTAATTTTTCGACGGTCAAAGCTTATTGTTGGGTATAATATGGCCCCGATTTGTAAGATATTATATCAGTTCTTCAGCTATAGCTTTAGGTACACTATCTTGACCATACATATCATGACATGTATCATCTGTATGTACATCATTTTGAACTTCAACCTTTGCACAAAAATAAAATTTATTTAGATAAATACTCAGAGAGTATTTTGATGAACAAAATGAATAGATAACCAATGAACACTTAAACATTTCGTTAGTGATCAATTATTGCATGCATATTTTCAATTGAAGATACTGGAAAAAGAACTTTAGCTAATTTGAACATAAGTTAATTAAATTGATGATGTTTCAGTGATTTTGGTTACTCTAAGGATGACGTGAGATGAGAGTGGGCTTAAGTAATGGCACGGGTTGTACACTTGATGACCCGTTCTGCAAGCGTTGAACCTGCAAAAAGGGCAGCCCCGGATTGGGATCCGAGGAACGCCTCGACCACAGTCAAGTTAGTGCTGGGTCCTAAGAAAAGAAAAAGCAAAGGAAAAAGTGATTTTTCTCTATTCAAGAATGTGTCGTCAAAAAATGAGATCCTTTTCTCATGGTGAGTAGGTGGGTATTTATAATCCCTGTGACCAGGGGCAAAATCGTAACTTCATACGAGATGCTTCTCAAATGGGCCGTCAAATGGCTTCCCACGCTGGGCCCATGAATGGCAATCTCAGGGTCTAGGAGTATCCGGAGATGGTCGCTAGGCCCACAAGTGTATTTGTGGGGCCTTCCTTAGATCCTGGTTCTTTCCGGATCAGATGAATAAATTGTACAAATGAACAAAAAGCACTTAATCAGTTGATTATTTATACAATATCTTGATGAACTAAAATAATAGATAGTCAATGAACACTTAAAAATTTCATTGATAATCAATTATTGTACCTTTCATTTAAAGATACTGGAAAAAAGTATTAATTAAAAAAAGTGAAGAGCATTGGCTAATTAAATTGATAAATATGTTATAATTTGTGATTTATATCAATGTGAAGTGTATTCCTATTTAAATGGTTGCTTGGCACTTTTAAAGAGGTTGCAGAACTCCAAACACATGTGAACTTATACTTCTCATTTTGAGTGTAATCTGCAATTATTAGAAATTAATTCTATATATCAATAGAGTCAATGTGAAGCATTTGTTCGCAAATCAATGCTGTCTAACTAAAAAAACGTCAATCTGAATTGCAAACCTATTTCATCAATGTTGATTGGTAATTCTAAAGAGCTTACTACATTTAACTTATATGCAAATTAATGCTTCTGCTTTTGGGTATCATCTACAAATATTAAAGATCAATGTGATGTTTATATGTAGTTCTTTAATAAAACACAATATTAGATTGATTTTTACTTATATTTGGTTGCAAATTCATATTCAATTTGCAAACTTCCATGCAAACAAGCAAACAACCTCAAAAAAATCTGGGGTTTTTGATGGAGGTAAGATGACGGAATTTTAAGTTTTGATGAACTGTGCAATAGTTTCTCTCTCTCTCCGTTATTCGCTTTTTCAAATATGTCCCTTTCAATTATTTGTTTTATATAAGACAACGGCGACGATAACCACAACAACAACAACAATAACAATAACTCCCAATGTAGGTCTCACTTGCACATGATCTGGTGAGATCCAAATGCAAGTAGTCTTATCCATGTGGGTATTGCTCACATAGAGGTTGATTCCAATAAACCCACATAATGAAAATTTGGAAAATTGGTTTAGAGTTTGAAAACTTTTTGACAAAAAGGAGGCAAAAACAACAAAACTAACAACCAGTAATGATAGATAAATAACAGAGACAAGTGAAGCATAATAAATAAATAACACTAAGTTATTTAAAAAACTCTAACTAATATTAGAAATACTACTAGCATACACAAGTATTATAAACGCGTGATAAGTGATAGCCAGAACCACACATGAACATTTCCTACGCTGTCAGGTTCTACGGGATCTAAGGGACGAGTGAGTATGAAGCTATTTAAGATTTGCAACCTCAGTCCTAGAGCTCCATAGTTTCCTATCCTAAGTCACGTCATTCGTTCATCCGTTAATACTAAAGTTTTAAAATCATGTCTAATCACTTCGTTCCAAATCTTCTTAGGTTTTTCTCGCTCCCTTCCATACTCCGTAAGGATAATCCTTTACATCTCCTCACTACAGCGTCTGCACTCATTCTCCTTACATGACCAAACCATCTAAGTCTGGCCTTTCTAGTACCATCCTTTGTAGATGTCACTCATACTTTGTCTCTAAGCAATATATTTCTGATTCTATCCAATCTTGTATGCCCACTTATCCAACGAACATTCTTATCTCAACGACTATCAACCTCTGACTTGAGTATTCCTTATTGACCGACACTACGTGCGATATAGTAATGTTAGTCTGACAACCAGAAGAAAAACTCTCCCTTTCAATAACACAAGTTTTCCACAACAGGAGTTTTAAATTTTCTATTTTCGACTGCGCATCTGCCATGCACGTCTTGCCAATTTTACCTTTCAATCCATAATGTAAAACGGATCTGGGTCCATTATAAATTGTTCCTATATTAACTCATTTATTTACTCTTATTAAATGTGTGTGGTTCTAAACAATAAGTAAAATGGTTTACCTTACTCTGATTTAACTCTAGAACAGGAGTAGTTCTTTTTCTTTTTCTAGCCATCATTCTTGTCTACTCTTTAATAACTTGTACTCATATGTGCTCTTCTTCCAAACTAACAAATCAAATTTATGAGCTTAGCGCATCCAAAAATCCAAAAGGGGGGAACGCAGAGGTTGGCACAGTTACTGGAGGGATTCGCTAGGCAGTGGCGAAGTCAGGAAATTTGGAGAGGGGGGTCGGAATTGAAAAAAACAAAAACATGGGAAGAGGAAGGTTCAAACTCACAACTACCAACATACAAAGTCAAGCACTAGATTGCTAAGCTATCCAGTTTTCATGTTCCTCTTCCACAAACATAATACATATCTCAATTTCAAATTTTCTTAATTTTCTGACTTATACTTATTTTTTTTTTGGAGAGGGGGGTCGGGTGACCCCACTGACCCCACGTTGCCTTCGCCCCTGTCGCTAGGGATCGGCCTCTAGAAGCAAGAGAAGGGTGGCAAACCATTTTTGTCTCCGTTGGGTTGTCGACCGAGCCTCCAATCAAAGGAAAACTAGGGTTTTGAAAAACTAGGTTTTTGAAAATTAAGGTTTTGAAATTCGTGGTAAATTCAAGGAAATTGGATGTAATTACTTGAGGATTTTTGCTTGAATTTATCGTTTAAGAGTTGGCTAAGTTCTAATTTGAAGAAATTGTGATATTTCAATAGCTAATTTATCAAATCCCTCTGCTACACATCGAACTGCACTGAGGGGCAGAAAGCACACCTTGCCTTAGGTAGGTGCGCCTCGCCTCGCCCAATGTCACGAAAATCGGCCTAGACTAACTGGTCGGACGTAGAACCAGTCAAAGAATTGGGCCGGAAAATGTGCAAACTCGTTTCCACCATCGAACCGGTCAAATGGGCCAGTCCACAGTTGGACTGAACTTTTCCAGTTCGAATAAAAGGCTTGACTTTTTTTTCCTCTCACAAACCGTAGCATGCTCTCCCGCCCTGCCCACTCGTGCTCCCTCCTGCCTCTAATTGCTTCTACTGAGACTAATCATGGTTGCTTCTAATTGTTGGTCCAAAGGGTAATTGGCCATGACTAGTCTCAGAGGAACAAGATTCATCTCCAACAAAAAGAAAAAGAATAAGTAGAGCAAGGGCCAAGGCAGGTCGAGAGGCAAGAGAGAAAGGGAGGAGGATGACAAATGTTAGAGCAGCTCCAACGGCTTGCTGACGAGGCAAAAAGGAGGAGAGAGAAAGGGGTTGAGGCGGGGGCATTTCTGCAACAATGAGCTCATGGCTTGTGGGTTGTGGCTTGTAAGGTGGCTCGCAGCTATGAGCCGGCTCATGGGTTTTTTTTTTTACTTTTTTATTTTGTAATTAGTTTTTCTCTCTTTTTTTATTCTGAAGATAAAGTTGCGTGTTATATAATGGATCCATAAGAATTATTTTATTTGGTGAGTCAAAATGATGAGCCTTATATTTAAAAGAGGGGCGATTGTAAGCTAACACAAATTGATGTGGCAAAGGTAAACCTCTACTGATAAACCAAAAGATTGGTTCATCACTGAACTTGCTCTTTATAGTTTCACCTTCAACAAACAAGACCTGAAGAGAATGACATAGCGAAGAGCAGAGTGTGATAGGGAGGACGAGTCAGACAAAAGGGGGATGGAGGCCTCAAATCACGAGAAGATTGAGTAATAGGTGGTTTAGGGTTTTTATTAGAGGGACAGGTGATTTATTTATTTATTTATTTATTCATTCAAGGGCCACGGGTAGGTGTAATGGTGTATTGTATTGGTTTTTATTTTGGGTAGGAAATAGCAAATGTGCTTTTGGTTTACATAGGGGAAAAAAAAAAAAATGGGTATCTTTTCACTTCCTTATTTTGGAAAATAGATAATTTATGCCTTTATTTAATTGAAATTTTTACAATATTTTCCTTAAATTATGTTTTTAGCAATTGGTTGTTGGGAAATGCTAAAAAAGGTTATAAAAAATATAGGGCAAAAAAGGATCTAACAAGTCACGCCTGTTTAAGACGATGCAGTTGTAAACCAAGTCAATCAGTCAATTCTGACTACCGGTTCGATCAATTGATCTATCGACCCAGCCACCCGAAAGGGTTGATAACTAGATTAGTTCTCTTAACATTGGCCTTGCCGCAACCTCTCTAAGATGCTGGGGTGCTTGCCTCTCCCCTCAATGCGCCTCAAGTGCGCTTATATAAACTAAGGTTTTGACAATAAGTATCAACATATATATTTCACATAAGTGCAAAAGAATATGTTTGAAAAGTATCAGTTCACAGTCAAACTTTGCAAGGAGTTGAAATGAACTAATACTACACCTGCCGTTTTCAGGAAGCGCATTTGGAAGGCCAGGTAAGCATGTTTCAAAAAAAAGCATTCAAATTGACTGGCGAATGCAAGTTTTGTAGCTGGAAGGAAACCGCATTTCGTCTTCTGCTCTTTATAATAACAAAAAAGGGGGCGAGGCTTAGCAGGAAGGGGGTTTTGATTTGAATCCTGGCACAAAACCCCAGAAGATTTAACTGTCATTCAAACACAAGAACCAATTCAGTCTGAAGAACAGCTAACTAGCAGTACTAGAGTAAAGACCAGGGCTGGGAATATGGAGAGAACAATTAATATTTCAATATTTCACTCAGAAAGGAGAAGGGAAGGAGCTATACAAAATAGAATTTACCAAAGCCATCTACATCAAGCTAAGATTTCATAAAAATCAAACTGCACACTCACCTATTTATCATAGACATGATTTCTGCTGAACAGCCAGCAAACGCATATATTCAAACCCCAAACATTGAAGGGAGGAAAGAAGAGGGAAAATAAAAATTAAACAAGGGGGAAAGAAGGGGGAAATATTAAAAGCACATTGCACAAGGAAACAACCAAATTTCCAGCAACCGAGGAATCCAGAATGAATGTCTTTTATCTGGGTATGACCATGGGCCATGAAAATAAGCTCTACTATGACACACTGCCAGCAAGCTAGTTAGCTTCGGCTCCCAACTTGTGTGGAAGAAATGCATCTCCACTGTTTCGTGCGCGGGCTTTTATCCAAAAGCAGTAGCAGACCAGCATTATTTGTTGCCAGATCAAACATATACCTGGAATTTTAGTTTAATGAACATCAGTCAGTGGTGTCTCTAAATTCTTTTTTAATTTAACCCCAGAAAAAACCCTTTTTTGGGGGGTTTAGGGGAGTGTATAAATAAGGCTTTAGGAGGTATGGCCTCCCACGGACCCTGGAACAGTGAAAGGGGGGAAGGTCGGCCCAGGGAATCAATCATATCTGGTTTTCTGCTCAC
>NCQV01139480.1:0-16862 GCA_002740545.1 Lophocereus schottii | reverse complement strand
CAAACAGGCCCCGAAACCTTAGAAACCCTGACCCCCCATCCATACATAGCACTCACCACCTTCATCCCCATCCCTCTCATCTGTCTTTCTTCAACGAATCACCAAGCGCCAACATAATCCACCATCCTCACCCTCACTGGATTTCATGCTAAGGACGCTAGCGTAGCATCCAACACCATCGCCATCCTACCGTACAACTCACTTATGAATCCACGGTAGAGAGGAGAAAGGGAGTAGTATAAATTGAACGGGAGCGGCTGCAGAGAAAAGGTTAGGAGGTTTTTAGGGTTCAAATAATTTTAAATTTCGGGTTTTTTAAGCTTCAATTTCATATGAGTTTTCGATTTTTAGATTTAGAGTTTTAGAAATTTGGTTTATGGTTCGATTTTAGATTGGTTTTTGGTTCCAAATTTCATGTAATTGCACTACTATTTCGTGTTTTCTAGCTGTAATTAATGGTTTTTTTAGTTTACTTTTGTAAGAGTTGGATGTTGGTTTGTTTAATTTCGGTCATTCCCCTCCCCTGTTTTCAATTCTTGAGCACGATTACGGCGTATCCGCCATTGTTGGCAGTGGTTGAGGCTCGTGTCTGATTTTCTTGGGTCAATGGAAGGCCGAATCTCGCTCCTCTCCTCGGTTCAGGTTTGATTGGTTGCCCTATTTTGCTGTTCTGCTCTAGATTGTGGTCTGGGTTTACATCTTAAACTTCATTTATGCTAATTGCTTGTTTGGTGATCGCTAAGAATTCAAACCATCTTTGCTCATTTTCTGGTTTGCTTGGTTTAGTTGAAATTGATTGTTGTTTAACTAGCTTAGGATGAATTAACTTCTATTTGTGCTCTTCGATTATGTTCTTTGATTCTGGACTGGGACATCTATTTGTACTCTTCAACTGTGTTATTAAGGTGATTTTATTGATTCGATATCATTGGTTGATGCTAGAAGAATTTTTGTTGATCATAGTTTGATATGATTAGTTGAAATTCTGGTGTTCAGTTATTAGTAATTTAGGATGAAGATGTATCGATCTTGACTTTTGTTGATTGTTGCTCTACTACTGGTAAAATGTATGATGATAATAATGGTTGTTGATGCAATGGTTCCATCTTGATGTTGGTATGTACATGGGAATGAAATGTGGAAGTCAATTTGTTTGGTTGTCATTGAGTACAAAAGGCTAATTTCTTCTGTCTCATAGTGTTAGTTCATGCTTTAGTTTTCAGATTCTAGGTTTTAATTTTGGTTCAATGGTGATTGAATTAGTAAGTTCATTTAGGTAATCTGATGCTTAGTTAAATGGCGATGTACGCATTAGATTTTTAGTTAGAGGTTTCAGTTCTCTTTGAATGATTTAATTTGATTTAATGTAGTTAACATTAGATTAATTAGTTAACTCACTCTTTTGTGATCATAATCTTTTCCATCATCCCTGAGGAAACGACCTTCAAGTACTACAGTAAAAGCTGTACGCTTGCGGCATTCTATTTTGCACTCAAAAGTATCCTACAAGTTTTGGGCACTGTTGCCAGGGACGACGGCATTGGATTAGGTCGCATTTTCTTTTCATAGCTACTTTGGTATTAGGATTGCTTTATTGCGTTATTAAGTTGTAGCTTGATTTAGTGCATTGCTTAAATGATTCAAAAATCCAAAAGAATGGGAAAAGCCTAAAATTGAAAAAAAATTAGAACAAACTAGGAAAGCACCAAAAAAAAAAAATTGAAGATTTAAAAACTCCACAAACAAAGTGGCAAGTTTATGTTTCGTTCAGTTTGAGCACCTTTTCTTTTTCATAGTTTTATTCTTGTTAGTTGCTTATGCTTTGATTTACTTTGTTTATTCATTATTAGTTATGATATATTTAGTTCATTTCTTGAAAAAAAATCCAAAAACTCATAAAAATCTCAACAAAATTGAAATTTAAAAAAAATTAGAAAGAGATAAAAAGACCAAAACTAGGACATTTGGTGAAGGTGTGAAATTTATATGACTAGTTGAGTTTAGGACCCTGAAAATCAAAGACTCGTTAGGAGTGAGCCCGACCCTGACTTAGGATCCGAATCTGAACCTAAACTTGAGTTAGGGAATATGACACAAGGAAAGACTTTGAGTGATATTTCTATCCTCCTAGGACTGCTTTACAATCATGCTTTGTTATGCCCAATCTTGCACCAAATGTGACCTTCGAATTAAAACCCCATTATACTCAGAAGCTCCCTAAATTTACAGGTTTAGAGGACGCTTATTTATTTTTTAAGGGAATTCGAAGAAGTTTATTCTATGATGCATTTTTCTAATATTCCCATTGATGTTGTGTGAATGAAATTGATTCCTTTGCTTTGAAAGATTCAGCTAAACATTGGATGTATGGCCTGACTGCTAATTCTATTACTTCTTGGAATGATTTTATAAGATTGTTCTTAAGAAAATTTCTCTAATGTCAAGACTATTAAGCTGAGAAATGAAATCAATCAATTTGTGCAACTTGATAGGGAATCATTTTGAAAATATTTTAATATGTTCAAAACTTTATTGGCCTAATGTCCCCATCATGGTTTAGACCAAGCACGTTTATGCCAGATTGTATATGAAGGACTTGACCAATAGACTAAGACCATGGCAGAGTCCATGTATCAGGGTGGCTTTCTTTCTAAGAGGCCCACAGCTGCTTGGGAGTTTTTAGATGACTTGGCTGAGAAAATCATGCAGTGGAAAACCGCTCGTGATGACAACCTGAGTTCTAGGTTTGCAAAGGGTGGGTTTTATTCTATTTCTGATGTAAGTCACTTAGAGTCAAAGATTGCAGTTTTGAAAAACATGTTGAAGGAATTATCTCCCCAGATGTCCCAGTTATCTCAGACATCTATAGTGTCTTGTTCTCATTATCAAGCCCTAGATCATTCTTTGAGTGATTGCCCTTACTTTGCTCATCTGTTAGCAACTGAACAAAAGCAAGCAAGTATGGCCTTCCAGAGACCTAAGAATGTCCACTTACCCCCTTATTACAACCCAGGGTGGAGGAATCAGCCTAACTTTTTATAAAATAGTGGACCAAATGCTATGGTTCCTAATTCTCAACTTGGGATGTTTCCTGGAAACAACTCCCAACCCATCTCTCATCCTTCAAACTCCTTTCAAAGACCGATTTTTTCAGGTGTGCCTAGTGCACTTAGACCTCCATCTTCCATAGCTCAAGTTCAACCTCCTCTTAGCTATACTGATATTGATAAATTAGAGGGGAGAGCCAATAACAATGTAGATAGAATGATTAATGTTGACATGGAAAGAATGATGAGAATGATGACCGAACAGTTTTCCCAGTTAACATTATCTTCTAAGAAACCAGGTACTTTCCTGAGTCAACCTAAGGTGAACCCTAAAGGTCACACATCCCCTTGTTCTAGTAACCCTAGTGAGCCTATAGGGAAAGTGAATGCGGTTATATCTCTCCGTTTTGGTCGAGAGGTTGATAAGCAAGTCAGAAATCCTCATGAACCTTGCATATACCCTCACTAATTCTTCCAAAATTTTACTTTCTCTTCTCCTCTAGAGACTGGTTCATTCAATCAGTCAACGGATGCTACTGATGGTATCTCCAATGCTTCAGATAGTCTTTCCTCTCCTGAGTCACCTTCTAAGAAAGAGGAGCTCAAAGAAAAGACTCCTCTGACTCGGCAAGTTCTTCACCTTCCAAGGATTCTTCTTCCTCTTCTTCTTATGAAAAAATCCAGATGTCTTTACCTCCTTTTCCCCATAGGCTAAAGAAGAAAGATCAAGATCATATTGAGAAGATGAGAGAGACCTTCTCTCAAGTAAAGATCAATATTCCCTTACTCGATGCTATTCAGTAGATGTCTTCATATGCTAGATTCTTAAAGGAGATATGTACGACCAAGAGAGTAACTAGTGTACTTAAGAAAGCTTTCTTGACCTATGGTGCTAATGCTATCCTTTCCCAGATCCGGGTGAAGTATAAGGACCCCGGTTGCCCTACTATGTCTATAGTCATAGGAGGCCAACTCATTCACAGAGCATTGCTTGACCTGGGGGCTAGTGTAAACTTAATACCCTTTACTGAGTTTGAGAGGTTAGAGTTAGGTGAGCTAAAACCTACTAAGATGTTCATTCAACTAGCTGATAGATCGACTAGGGTGCCTAGGAGGATAGTTGAGGATGTGCTGATTAGAGTGATTGAATTCATTTACCTAGTGGACTTTATCGTGATTGAAATTAAGAAGGTGTCCAACTTAGCTACTCAAGTTCCTGTGATTGTAGGACGTCCCTTTTTGACCACTACCAATGCCGTCATTAATTATGGGAATGGTATGACAAGCCTGCCTTTTGGCAACATGACTGTGGAATTGAACATTTTTAAAGTGCAAAGACAACCTTCTGGATTTAATGATATAGAATTTTCTACTCTTAACTGGGTAGGAAATTTTGTATTCGATGATACTTTTGATGATGTATTTGCTACTGACTATGAGTCATTTCTTATAAATGATTAGCCTAAATATGATGTGTTTGAGTTTGATTGACTTGTGCTATACCGTTGCTTATTTGCTCATTGCTGTTTCTGAATCTGTTACTGAATCTGTTTCCCCTGTTGCTCTTGAGCTAAAACCTCTTTTTGACTCTCTTAAGTATGCATTGCTGGGACCCAATGAATTCTTACCTGTTATACTTACTTCTGATTTGGATGGGAACTAAGAGGATAAACTGATTTCTTTACTTAGAGAGAACAAGAAAGCTCTACAATAGACTTTAGGGGATATCAAGGGCATTAGTCCTTCTATTATGCAACATAGAATTTATTTAGAGGACAATGCTAAGCCCTACCGTGACCGCCAAAGGCGTTTGAATCCCACTTTGCAGGAAATAGTTAAGAAGAAAGTGTTAAAATAGTTAGATCATGAGATTATTTATCCTATTTCTAGTAGTGTGTGGGTTAGCCCTGTTTAAGTTGTTCCTAAGAAAACCAGTATTACCATGATTAGGAATGATAAGAACGAGTTAGTCCCTACTCGAGTTCAATCTGGGTGGTGTGTGTGCATAGATTATACAAAATTGAATACTGCCACTAGGAAAGACCATTTTTCCCTCCCTTCTTAGATCAAATGCTATAGGATTGGCTGGATATTCCTTCTATTGCTTTTAGATGGATATTTTGGTTATACCTAGATCTCTATTGCTCCTGAAGATTAGGAGAAGACTACTTTCACCTGTCAATATGGGACACATGCCTTTAGAAGAATGTCGTTTAGACTATGCAATGCCCCTGCTACCTTTCAAAGATGCATGATTTTTATTTTCTCAGATCTAGTGGAGCAATGTATGAAAATTTTCATGAATGACTTTTCTGTGTTTGAATCTTCTTTTGATGATTGCTTATCTAATTGGACAAAGGTGTTGGAGAGGTGTAGGGAGAAAAACTTGACTTTGAACAAAATGCTACTTCATGGTTAAAAAGGGTATAGTCTTAGGACATATTATTTCTCGAGATTGCATTGAGGTAGACAAAGCTAAGACTGACCTGATTGTTAATCTTCCCCCTTACACTTGTGTGAAAGAGGTGTGGTCTTTCCTTAGACATGTTAGTTTTTATCGTCGTTTCATTAAGGACTTTAGTAAGATTGCAAAGCTTTTGTCCAATCTGCTAGCTAAGGATGTGCCATTTTATTTCTTTGAAGAGTGTCTTGAGGCATTTTTTAAGTTTAAGGAGGCCTTAACGTTTCCTTCTGTTCTTCATCCTCCTATCTGGGAAGAACCATTTGAATTGATGTGTAACGCATCTAATTATGCTATTGGGGTTGTTTTAGGACAATGTATTGATAGGAAACCCTATGTTATTTACAATACTAGTCACACGCTAAATGATGCCCAACTGAATTACACTGTTATTAAGAAAGAATTTTTAGCTGTGATCTTTGGTTTTAAAAAGTTTAGACCCTACTTGATTGGGTCACATGTGATTGTTTATACTGACCACTCTACTCTTAAGTATCTTCTTTCTAAGAAGGATTCTAAGCCTAGACTTGTGAGATGGATTTTGCTTTTACAAGAATTTGACTGTGAAATCAAGGATAAGAAAGGTTCTAAAAACCTTGCAGCTGACCATCTGTCTAGGATCCTCTATGATAGAGAGAGTGAGTTCAGTATTTCTAAGTGCTTCCCCGATGAGCGATTGTATGCTATTCACCCTGATCCTTGGTATGCTGATACTATGAACTACTTAGTTGTTGGTAGGGTCCCTGAGGGTTGGACTAAGAATGGCAGGGATAGATTCTTCCACCTTGTGAAATTCTTTATTTGGGATGACCCTTATCTGTTTAAGTACTGCTCTGGCTAAATCTTTAGGAGGTACATTCCCGACCATGAGGTGAGAAGTGTCCTTTGTTTTTGTCATGACCAGGCATGTAGGAGACATTTTAGTGGTAGGAAGACAGCAGCCAAGGTTCTTCAATGTGGTTTTTACTGGCCTACTTTGTTTAAAGATACATTTGCGTACTTTAAGAGTTGCCCTAGATGCCAGCAGTTAAGTAGAATGAGCAGGGGAGATATGATGCCACTAAAATCATTATTGTAGAGGTTTTTGGTTGTGTGGCATATTGACTTAATGGGACCATTTTCATCTTTCTTTGGGAATGAGGACATTTTGTTAGCTGTGGACTATGTTTTTAAATGAATTGAGGCCATCCCTTCTAGGACCAATGAAGTTAAAGTCGTTGTGAAATTTCTTAAGGAGAATATCTTTACTCGACTTAGTATGCCTTGCGCTATCATTAGTGATCAGGGCACCCTTTTAATAATAGACCTTTTGATACCTCACTGAAGAGGTATTCCATAGTTCATAGGCTTACTACTCCCTACCATCCCCAAACCAGTGGCCATGTTGAAGTGTCCAATCGGCAGACAAGTAATTTTAGAAAAGCAGTGAGTAGGAATAGGAAAGGCTGGACTAACAAGCTATTGTTCAACCAAAAATTATGATATTTTATGCCCTTTTATTATCTAATTTTTGCTTGAAATAAATTATTAATTTATGATTTTAATATCATTTTATTTGTTTTGTAGGAATTTGAGAAATTTAAAGAATAAATAAATTGCTTGAAAAAAAAAAAGAGAGAAAGTTGAATCAGAAAGGGTTTGGATTTAGAACAAGCATTGGATCAAGAAAGAAGAAAGGGAAGCTCGGTCCAAATGAGCCCAACGACCGGCCTCCTCTCATTCCCCTCTTTCCTTCTATCTCTTTCTCTCTATGGGTCGGCCCAGTAACGCGTTCCTTTATTTCCTCACTCATAAGCCCAGCCTCCTCACTTAAGTGAGGCCACGCCTCTCACAGGTGACAGCACCCCCCCTTCAGCGTCTTCTTCGTCCTCATCCCAAGCAACAGATCGAAGAATAGGGCCAAACACAGAGTGGCATCCATGGCTGTTCCTGTTCCTCATGCCTCCATTGTTACTTTCCTTCTCTCTCTTCTCCATCAACTCCATCTTTAGTGTCATTAATGCATCAGTTACCAGGTGTGAATGGTGACCATTATTTTAGGGGCAATGAAGGGGCTCAAAGGGGAGGCTACAAAAGTTGAAAAACAGAACAGGGCCGAGGGGGGTAGCGTAGCGGTAGAGAGTTAGCTTAGACCACTTTGCAATATTTTTTTTACAATTTCGAATTCATCTATAGCCATTGAATGTTTATGTAATTGACTCAGTTTTGTTTGAATCGAAAGAGTAATCTAATTTTGGAGATGAAATTATGAGATGGTTGGTTCAAATTTGCGTTTTTGCAACAAAAGATCGTGAGTGTCGTTTGCTCTGTTGCTGGGTTCGATTACTTTGTTGGGCTCTTTCGTTCATTATATTTTGGGTCAGTGTTTTTGCTGGGTTCCTTTGTTCTCGCTCCTCTGTTTCGTCCATTCAACCTCAGGAAATAATTTCGTTTAAGTGTTGTTGGCTCAGATTAATTGTAGTTTGGTGCTTTCTTCTCTGTTTGGTGGTCGGCATTGCAAGTTGGAGCACACATTACATGAATTAATTTAGTATCGATTGGTGGAATATCTTAATATTGAAGCTGTTGAATTTAGATTAAGGTTTTGATTTAGTTTAGAACTTTTGGTAACCTAATCTCATACACCATTCCTGAGGATCGACACCCGTTAGTATTACGGCGATAGCAGTATACTTGCGGAAAATTACAATAAGTTTTTGGCACCATTGCTAGGGATAACATTGTGAGATTAGGTTGCTTCGAGTCGTAGTTTAGTTATTCGAGTCATTTGCGTCGATTTCGTTTTAGTTTTATTTTAGTTTTAGTAGGTTTTGATTGAGTTTTTATTTTGTTTTAGTAATTTCGCTTAGATTATTTTCGATTGTTGAAGTAAGTTCATGTTTTGGTTTTTGTGCAGAATAAAAAAAAAAAAACACATCAACTTTTTGGTTAGTCTTTGCTTGTTTAGGGTTTTAGTTTATTTTCTATTTTTGTTTTGGTTTATTTTTTGTTTTCTATTTTTGTTATCCTAAAAAACAAAAAAAAAAAATGATGCTCATGCTTAGTGTTTATGCTTTGTCATTTTGGTCTTTTTCTTTTGGTAATCTTGCTTTATTTTTGTTGGTTTATTTTGTGTGCTTAACTTGCTTCTTCCAATCTCATGTTTTGTTTTAGTGATTAGTTCGTGATTAGTGTCCTAGAGTCATTTTCATTTTCTTTCCCTGAAAAAAAAATTGAAAATCCAAAAAAATTGAAAAATTCTTAAGAAGTCCCCCAAAAAGAAAGAGTTTTTGGAATGCCAGTTTCTAATTTTTCACAATTTGAGTATGAACCTTTCTGAAGTTATCTGTCTAGGCTTAGTGCTTATTGTGCTCAATTGAATCACAATTTCGAGAAACGAGAAATTTGTGAGGTCATTGCTGTGGGTCTGAATTCTGAATCTTGGAATTATATTAAGCCCATTTATCTTGGAGGTGTATTAGGTTTATTATCTAAAACTCAAGGTGAGATATGGGATTTCTTTGAAAAATTAGCTTAGGATACTTACGTGTTTGAACAAGCTAAAAATAATTTTGAATACCCAACTTCTGATGAGTCTATTTTCCTGCTCATCCTTCCCCCTAGGATCATTTTACAAACTCATATAACCCATCTTATTCTTATATGTCTCTTGTGTTGTGTGATTCTTATGAATCTTCTGACCATGATGTTCTTACTAAACCTTTTCGTGCTTATGTTGATGCTAACTATGCAAGTGTAGAAAAGAAAATAAATGAATTGGCTGATAAAATGATAGAGAACATGAAAGAGAAAATTACTGAATATTCTTAATGTTTTAGTCAAAGTAGGGAGAACTGTAATGAGCCTGACTGTAGTTTAGGATCTCCTAAATCTGAAGTTAGTCTCTATGATGATTTTTGAGGCCACTTATCAATCTAGGCCTCATTTGCATGATGATCTGTCTCTGCCTAGCCTTGAAAAAGAGAGCAACCTCTCTGTGCCTCTATCGCCTGACCTTGCACCACACACTAACTCACAAAAGGATGTCACCGATGATGTCCTAGTTTATGCCGACCCACCCACCACTTTTGATGACTCTTTTGAGTTTGAGGGTCAGGAACTTGAGAGACCTGATGAGTTAGATATGAGTATCCCATCTGCCATCGAGCATCATGATAAGTTAGACAATATTTCCCAGGAGTCGTGTGAGGAGGAAGTTGAGCCCACTACTTTAAAATTCAATGATGATATTCTTTCTATAGAATATGAATCTTTTTCATGTGGGTTTAATTTTGATGAAAATTTTGATGAGGGTTTTTGTATTAAATATGAATCATTCTCTTTTAACCCTCTCATACCTCCTGAGTCATTCCCTGTGGAATATGACTCATTTTGTTTTGCCATCAATGTGAGTTTGGATGTGGATTTGTGTGCTGAATACGAATCTTTTTCTTTTGACTCCATCCACACTGACTTCTTTTTAAATCTCACAAGTCTAAATTTGTTAAGTTTGAGGCCATTGTCACTGAACATTTTGATTTAGACCAGACTCTTATGCATATTGGACTTAGCAGACTGGTGGACTTAGGACCCCCTATTTTGCCTAGACCGCTCATTCATGATGATATACTTTCTAGGCCAATGACCTACTTGCTGGTTACTTTTAAGTACGTCTATCCATTTTCTAATTGGGCCCAATAGTTTGATAAATTGAAGAGGGCCCTCACTTGTGCTGCATTGTTGTGGTGGATGTACTCCATTTGGTGCCAATCTTTCATGTTGGTGGTCTTAATCTTATCGAGAGATGGTCTTCCGTGTTTGACAAGCTACTTCGTGCATTAACAAGTTTTGATTTAAGTAGCGATGTTGCTTTTGATATGGAGTGGTTGATGCTCCATGAGCCTCTATTTAAGCACATTTCAAGAGGCTATAGCTTAAGTGTACTCCTGCACCTGACTTGGTATAAACGTTCCTCTTTATCTCTTCTTTTTATTTTGTTTTTGTTTGTATATATTTGTTGCTTTGTTTTATTTTTATTATTTTATTTTTGAGTTTTCGAGTCATGTCATTTTTCTTTCTTTTTGAGTCTCAGTCTTCTTTTTGTATATTCATTTTTCTTTTTATTTTTTTTTCTTTTGCCTGTTTCTTTTCACTCCCAATAAGAATATTGTGAGATTTAGGTGTAGCGGTGGGGAAAAAACAATTGAAAAAAATTTGAAAAACAATCTGAAAAATTTTGAAAAAACCAAAAAGGTTTCTGTTTTGTTTTTGGGAAAGTTTTGTACTATTCTGATCAGCTTAAATGCTTTGATTTTTTAGCTTGCATATGAACTAATGTGCTTGACAAGCTTCTATCCTCAGTGTGTCATTCTAAGCCCTAATTCTAACCCCAATTGTTCATTATTGATGTGTAATCCAATACCTATTTATACCATCATCATTATCTTAAGGTCTTAGTATTGGCTCTCCCACTTGTTTTTGGCACAATTACTTTAGTTTTTATTGGAAAAAAAGAAAAAAAAAGAGAAAAAAATGATAAAAAAAGAAAAAAAATGAAGAAGAAAAACTGAAAAAAAAAGAAAGAATAAGAAAAAGGAAGGGGAATAAATTTGGAATGAGAAGTAACCCTTTAAGGCGTGTACTACTGGGTGTTACCCTTTGAGGCAATACTGCGACTGGAAAACCTTGCTTCTTATGTTAATAAGTCAACAATGTAATTTGTATTAATCGAGTGGGATTGAGTTTGATTTTGATAAACCTGAGCCCTAAGATGATGGTACACATACACACAAGCATTGGAATGGATTCAAAATCTTGATGTCTAGTGGGGTGAAAAATTAGTGCTTTGATAACATTCATGGAGTAGAGAGCCTTTGAGTGCATTTTGTTTATATGCAAGCCAATATCTTTGCCATATGGGTGATTTAGTTGATTAGAATGTGTACATATTTTTTCCCAACTTTGTACATATTAAATAACCCCCCAAAAAAAAAGCTTTCGAGTTTCTGTTTATGTTTTCTTATATAGGTTTTGTGGGCATATCTTCTGCAAACCCTCACGAGACCTTTCTCATCCACTAGGGGTAACCTAGGGGTTTAAAGGGTTTATTGTATATGCTAAGTACAATCGTGATTCCGACAAAAGTAAGTTAGGAATTTTCTTTTCTTTTTCTAGGATTTTTAGTTTTGTTTTACTCGAGGATGAGTAAAACTTAGGTGTGGGGGTATTTGTTCAACAAAAAATTATGGTATTTTATGCCCTTTTATTACCTAATTTTTGCTCGAAATAAATTATTAATTTATAATTTTACTATCATTTTATTTATTTTGTAGGATTTTGAGAAATTTGAAGAATAAATAAATTGCTTGAAAAAAAAGGGAGAAAGTTGAATGAAAAAGAGTTTGGATTTAGAACAAGCATTGGATCACGAAGGAAGAAAGGGAAGCTCGGTCCAAATGAGCCCAACGACAGGCCTCCTCTCATTTCCCCTCTTCCCTTCTATCTCTTCCTCTCTATGGACCGGCCCAGTAAGGCCTTCCTTCATTCCCTCCCTCACAAGCCCGGCCTCCTCACTTAAGTGAGGCCATGCCACTGGCACGTGATAGCAACCCCCCCTTCGGCGTCTTCTTCTTTGTCATCCCAAGCAACAAACCGAAGAATAGGGCCAAACACAGAGCGGCATCCATGGATGTTTACCTTCCTCATGCCTCCACCATTACTTTCCTTCTCTCCCTTCTCCATCAACTCCATCTTTAGCGTCATTAATGCATCAATTACCAGGTGTGAATGTCGACCATTATTTTGGGGGCAATGAAGGGGCTCGAAGGGGAGGCTACAAAAGTCGAAAAACAGAACAGGGTCGAGGGGGGTAGCGTAGTGGTAGAGAGTTAGCTTAGTCCATTTTGCAATATTTTTTTACAATTTCGAATTCATCTATAACCATTGAATGTTTATGTAATTGACTCAGTTTTGTTTGAATTGAAAGAGTAATATAATTTTGGAGATGAAATTATGAGTTGGTTGGTTTAAATTTGCATTTTTGTAACAAAAAGATCGTGAGGATCGTTTGCTCTGCTGTTGGGTTCGATTGCTCTACTAGACTCTTTCGTTCATTGTATTTTGGGTCCTTGTTTTTGCTGGGTTCCTTCGTTCTCTCTCCTCTGTTTCGTGTATTCAACATCAGGAAATAATTTCGTTTAAGTGTTGCTGGCTCAAATTAATTGCAGTTTGGTGCTTTCTCCTCAGTCTGGAGGAAGGTATTGCAAGTTGGAGCACACATTACATGAATTAATTCAGTATCAATTTGTGGAATATCTTAACATTGTACCTGTTTAATTTAGATTTAAGTTTTGATTTAGTTTAGAACTTTTGATAACCTAATCTCATACACCATCCCTGAGGATCGACACCCGTTAGTATTACGACGGTAACCGTATACTTGCAGAAAATTACAACAAGCTAGTGGATGCTCTTTGGGCATATAGGACGGCTTTCAAAACTTCCTTAGATATGTCACCTTATAGGGTAGTTTAAGGTAAGTCTTGTCATTTACCTGTGGAGATAGAGTATAAAGCTTGGTGGGCCATTAAGAAGCTTAATTATGACTTGACTGAGGCAGGTGAGGTGAGATGATTGCAACTGAGTGAGCTTGATGAGATTAGAGTTGAGACTTATGAGAGTGCTCGATCTTATAAAGAGGGGCGAAGTTGTTTCACGATCGATGTATTTTTAGCAAAGAGTTTGCCCCATGAATGAAAGTACTCTTGTATGACTCTAGGCTCCATCTGTTTCGAGGAAAATTGAGATCCTGATGGACGGGTCCTTATATTGTCTCACATGTTTTTCCCTATGTTGTAGTTGAAATTCAGGATCGTCAGAGTGGTGCCACCTTTAAAGTGAATGGCCAGCGTTTGAAATAATTTCTGGAGTTGTCAGGCCTAGAAGATATGGAGCGTCTGATACTCCACGAACCGAGCTGTGATCGGTGATTGTGATCTGAGATAGCTTGGTTGCACTTAGCACCCGACCTAGTTTGTTGGAATTTCTTCTCTTCTTCTCTTTTTCCCTCTCTCTTTTCTGCTTCCTTTGTTTTATTCCAGTTTCTTTTTGCATCACTGGTTACTTTTCTTTTTCTATGATTGGTTGTTTTGTTTTTGAGTCTTATTTTTATTTTTAAACATATGTTTTTTTTTAGATTTTTCTTTTTGGTCTTCACGTGTTTGTCCCACTCTCAAAGAGGACATTGTGAGATTTTGGTGTGGGGCTGAGTGCCCATGTGTATATACCTTGTTTTGAAACATTTTGAGAAATCCAAAAAAATTTTGTGTTTTGTTTGTGGCGATGATTGTACTATGTCTAATTAGCTTAAATTTCATGTGCTTTGGTCATTAGCTTGTGTGTAAGTGGGATGTGCATGAAAAGTCTCCGACCTCAGTGTGTTATTCTAAGCCCTAATTCTAACTCCAGCTGTTCATTATAGATTGTGTCATCCAATCCTTGTTTATTACTACGACATTATCTTCAAGTCCTAGGCTTCCATGATTGATTTTTCTACTTGCTTGTGACACGATTACTCTAGTTTTTGCAACTTCCAAAAAAAAAAAGAAAAAATATATTATGAATAAAGAAGAAAAAAAAGAAAGAGATGAAATAAAATTTGGAATGACAAGTATCCCTGTGAGGCATGTGCTACTAGGAGTTACCCTTTGAGGCACGTGCTATGGGGTGTTACCATTTGAAGCAATACTGCTATTGGAAAAGCTTGCTTCCAATGTTAATATGTCAATAATGTAGTTGTGTCAGTGAAGTGGGATTGAGTATGATTCTGGTAAATCTAAGCCTTGGGAAGATGATACACTTGCATACAAGCATTGCGATGGATTCAGAATCTCGATATATAGTGGGGTGAAAAATTAGTACTTTGATGTCATTTATGGGGTAAAGGGCTTTGAAGTACATTCTATTTATGTGCAGGTCGATAACTTGGCTACATGAGTGATTTAGTTGATTAGAAAGTGTATATATATCTTTACCCAAATTTTGTGCATATTAGCTTTGAAAAAAACCTAAAAAGATTTTCTTTTGAAATAATTTTTGTGGGTATATTTTCTGAAAACCCTCACGAGACCTCACTTGTCCACTTGGAAGACCAAGGGGTTTAAATGACTTGTTACATACACTAAATGTAACCATGACTCCTACAACAGTGAGCGAGGATTTTCTTCTCTTATTTTTCGTTTTAGTTAGTTTAGTCGTTTTACTTGAGGACGAGCAAAATCTTAGTGTAGGAGTATTTGTTCGTGTCAAAAATTTATCATTTTTACGATACTTTTATGCCTGATTTATACTCGAAGTAATTATTATGTTTAGGTTTTTATTTAATTTTATTTTGCTTTGTGGGTACTGAATAATTATGGCAAAAGGCGAGAAAAAGATGAAAAATGTCGGAAATAAAGCAGTGGGCCCAATTACGCAAACCCAACCTGAATTGCTAGGCCCAACCTCTTATTCGACCCAAAAGAAAAAGAAACAAATAAATAAAAGGAAAACCTAAGACTTACCCTGCCCACGTGCTAGGCACGTGACATCTATTTCCCCCCAACTCCCATTCTCTCTCTCTCTCTCTCTCTCTCTCTCTCTCTCTCTCTCTCTCTCTCTCTCTCTCTCTCTCTTCATTTCCTTCTCTCTCCTCTCTCGGCCAAACATGCCTCGAAACCTCAGAAACCTCGACCCCCATCCATTCACAGCACCCACCATCATCATCCCCATCCCTCCCATCTCTCTCTTCAACGAATCACCAAGCGCCAACACAATCCACCATTCTCACCCTCATCGGATCTCACGCCAAGGATGCCAGTGTAGCAACCGGCACCATTGCATCCTACTGTACAACTCAGGCATGAATCAACAGTGGAGTAGAGAAGGGAAGCTGTATAAATTCAAGGGGATCAACTCCAAAAAAAAGGTCAAGAGGTTTTTAGGGTTCAAATAGTTTTAATTTTCAAGTTTTTTCAAGCTTCAATTTCTTATGAGCTTTTGACTTTCAGATTTAGGGTTTTAGAAACTTGGTTTAGGATTCGATTTTAGATTGGTTTTTGGTTCTAAATTTCATGTAATTACACTACTATTTCATGCTTCCCAGTTGTAATTAATGGTTTTTTTTTAGTTTGCTTTTGTAAGATTTGGATGTTGGTTTGTTTAATTTCGCTCATCCCCCTTCCCGATTTTCAATTCGTGACCACGGTTATGGCGTATCTGCCATTGTTGGTGATGATTGAAGCTTGTGTCTAGTTTTCTTGGGTCGATGGAAGGCTGAATCTTACTCCTCTTTTCGGTTCAAGTTTGAGTGGTTGCCCTATTTCGTTGTTCTGCTCCAGCTCGGGGTTGGGTTTGCATCTTAAACTTCATTTATTCTTATTGGTTGTTAGGTGATTGCTAAGAATTCGAACCATCTTTGCTCATTGTCTTGTTTGCTTGGTTTAGTTGAAATTGATTATAGTTTAACTAGCTTAGGATGAATTGACTTCTGTTTGTGCTCTTTGATTGTGTTATTTGATTCTAGCCTGGGACATCTGTTTGCACTCTTCAACTGTGTTATTGAGGTGATTTTACTGAGTTGATACCGTTGGTTAATGCTAGAAGAATTTTTGTTGATCATATTTTGATATGACTGGTCAAAATTCTGGTGCTTAGTTCTTAGTAATTTAAGATGAAGATGAATCGATCTTGGCTTTTGTTGCTTGTTGCTCTGCTACTGGTTATCTGAATGATGATAATAATGGTTGTTCATGCAATGGTTCAACCTTGATGTTGGCATGGACATAAGAATGAAACATGGAAGTTAATTCGTTTGGTTGTCATTGAGAACAAAAGGCTAATTTCTTCTGTCTCATAGTGTTGCTCACACTTTAGTTTTCAAATTTTAGGTTTTAATTTCGGTTGAATGGAGATTGAATTAGCAAGTTCATTTAGGCCATCTGATGCTTAGTTCCATGGAGATATATGCATTAGATTCTTATCTAGAGGGTTTCAGTTCTCTTTGAATGATTTAATTTGGTTTAAAGTAGTTAAAATTAGATTAATCCGTTAATCCACTCTTTTGCAACCATAACCTTTTCTATTGTCTCGAAAGAAATGACCCTCAAGTACTACAGTGAAAGGTGTATGCTTACAGCATTGTATTTTAGACTTAAAATCATCGTGTAACACACATACTCACATACATATACATATATGTACACACATAAACATACACACACACAGAGACAGAAATATATCCAGATATATAGATATACATGTATGTATACATATACATAAAGATATGTGTATATACATACACACATATATATATATATACACACATATATGTATATACA
>NCQV01139446.1:16396-27696 GCA_002740545.1 Lophocereus schottii | reverse complement strand
TCGGGTCGGATTTGATCCAAAAATTTACGAGTTTTTCGGGTTTGGGTCGAGAAAATCGTGTTTAAATTTCAAAATTTTCGGACGGATTCGGGTTGAATTTTCGGATCAGGTTAATTTTTGACAGGTTTAGAAGAAAGAAATAGAAAAGTGATAGAAAAGGATTTTCTTGAACAAATGAAATTCAACGGTAAAAAATGAGAAGAGGTGAGAGGAAATAAAAGGCGGACATTATCGACTGAAAGAATGGGCCTTAATTGATGAAGGGGAAGAGGCTTCCCTCGTGCCGTGCAAGGAAAATTCTGCAAAATTCAGATCTACTCCCCGTTTTTCTTGCTCTTTCTCTCTCCTCTTCCTTCTTCAATCTTCACAGATCCAACAATGGCGGAGGTTCCCTTCCTCGACTTCCCTGAAGAAGATCATGATGGGGTTGTAGAAGAGATCGTGACCCTTGATTCCTTCCCCTGTTGGTCTCGTATGTATGGACTCGACTCCGACTCGCTCTCCCTTCACCGCCACCAATCTTCCGCCGCCGCTGCTGTCATCTTCGACGGCGATCCGTCCGATTGGATACCCGGATCCAATGATCGCGACCGCAAGAACCAGGTAACATTCGTTATGGACTTGTTTCATCAGCGCGTCGAGCAGTCTGATTTGATGGGCAGGGAGGAATTCGTGTCGGAAGCTGTACGTGAACCGAATTTAGTGGAAATTGAAGAAAATTGTGCGGTGGGTGTTAATCGATCGCTTATAGAATTAGGCTTAGGGTTAGCGTTTGATGCTGGAATTGGATTTGATGAGGGTTGTGATGACGATGAAGATGATTGTAACTGTGGTGGGTCTATTGTGTCTGATTGTGGGGACGAATTTGTCGTAGCGAGGAGAGAGAGTGGAAATGGTAATTCCGGTGGGTTGTTGAGTATAGGTGGTGTAAGGGTAGTTGAGATCAACTCGGATTCAGATTCGGATTTTGAAGAGGGTGATGGGTTGTTGGGGATTGATTTGCATTCAGAGGAGGAAGATTATGCAGCTGATAATTTGAATGATGAAGACATTGGTATCCCCCTGTGTTGGGATTCATTCCAGTTGGATGATCATGGGGAATCGAACAACGATTTCGAGTGGGAGGAGGTAGATGATAGGGTTGATGAGAGGGAAGCACTGAGTTTTGTGGCTGAGCCTGACCCGGATGAGGAAGGATCCGTTTCTGTTTTGCCCATTTCGGGTCCGGAGGAAGATGGGAATGTNNAAAGGGGGAGAGGGTTAGGGAATTTGGAATGGGAGATGCTGATGAATGTTGAGAATCAGGGGAGGAACCTGGAATTGGAGAGTGATCCCGGGCCTTATTTCAGTGACCTCGATGATAACAGTTACAATTCTGAGTACGAGTTGATGTTTGGACCGCTTGCAGATGGCGAGAACCCACTTTTGGCTCATCCACCAGCTTCGAAATCCATTGTGGATGAGCTTCCCACTGTGGTCGTTACTCATGAGGATGTGCTAAATGAGAGAGCACTATGTGCTGTTTGCAAGGATCAAATTGAGGTCAACGCGGAAGTGAAACAGTTGCCTTGTTCCCATTGGTATCATGCTGATTGCATCCTTCCATGGCTCAGTATCAGGAACACATGCCCTGTGTGTCGGTATGAATTGCCTACCGATGACCCTGATTATGAGCACAGGAGGACCAGGAGAGCTGCTCGACTCCTTTGAAGTCTGGAGAAAGGTCAGAAGCATTTTTTCGGTTTGTGCAGGTTTGTGCAATGTAGGCAGAGTTGTTCTTCAGAGGAGCAACGTATTTTGGTAATGATCATTTGGACGCTGAAGGAATTGTATATGCTGTGTTGACAGTTGACAGGGATTTCACCACTGTGTTGCGACATTCTGATCTTTATCGCTGTCTGAACACATAGTTGTACATATAGCTGTTTGTCTTAAGTCTTTGAGATCTTCAATTCATGAAATGAATGTATTGATTCTTTCTGAGCTTTGGACGCGCTTCATCCAGCATTTGAGTTACGCCGTCTCAGTCAGAAGAAAGTGATTAGAAATTGTCAGGAAGCAAGTAGGATGGTTTAGGGATTTTTCTTGCAGTACCTTGATGAACTTCATCATCCTTTAAACAGTATGTATGTTGATACCAAAATCAACCATATAGTACGGTTTATTTTGTTCTGGTTCTAGTGTGGGTCTTGCTATAATGAGGTCTGTGGAGACAGAATTATCATAATGAATATTGAGATCAGGGAGCAAATGCAATGGCTGCCTTGCAAGCCAAAATAGAGGAGAGAGAAAGGGGTGAGGGAGGAACAGCGTCAACCTCTTCCCTCCTGCGAACCTCTTGCCTCCTGCCTCGCGCGGACGCTCGCAGGCCTGAGCCAACTCGAGGTTTGTGTTTTCACCCACTTTTTTATTTTTTAGTATTTTTAATTAATTTTTTTTTAAAAAAATTTTAAAAATGAAGTTGTGTGTTGTAGAGTGGGTTCATGGGTATTATTTTATTTGGTGAGCTAAAGTGGTGAGGCTTTCATTGAAGAGAAGATAATTGTGAGCCAAAAAATTTGATCATAAACTGATGTGGCAGCTGTAGACCTTCACTGATGAGCCAAAAAAGTGAGTCGCGAATGGAAATGCTCTTGTATCCATGCAGGACGTTTGAAAGAAAGAGGCATGATCCTGTGGCTTTGATCCCACTAATTTTGGTGATGTGGCAGTAGATTGTTCCAATATGAGAAGGAGAAACAACTATAATCTTTGAAAGGACAGGCTATTGATGTCCTGGAGTCTTTGTAAATCGAAACCAATCTTTGAAAGCACAGGCTTTGTAGTTATACTCTGTGATCTTTATCCATTTGGCTCAATAATGACCGAGGGAAAAAAAAAACTAGGGCTAACTAATTGTAATTGCCTAATCTTGATTTTTCCACTGTTTTCTTTCGAGTACCCCCCCTCGCAAACTTGTTCAGGAAGAAACGGATTCGATAAAAGTTGTGCACCCTACCGAGCTCCTGTCTTCTTTCTTGCGCTAAATTTGCTGGGTCTTGTTCATTAAAGCACTTGAGTATTGCACAGCTTTCAGGTCAATTTGGGCTTAGAAACATGCCCTTTAGCCGAATATTGGGGTATCGCTCGATCAACACGACACATGAATATTCCATTGTGTTTCACTTGGAATTTTTTTTAAAAATAAATAAATTGATTGATTAACTACAGAAATGTGACCTCGAGGCTTTTACTACAAAATGTGGACCAAGAAATGTTGTAACATCTCTGATACATGGGTTTTACATGCAATTATCTGAAGCTTCAGTGCGCCATTACCTGAAGTATTTTACAAACTACACCTTTTGCAGGCAATCCACATAGCAAAGGAATTATCATCAGCCGCTCTTCTTCTGTGGGGTTATGTTACCATTTGGAACACTTGGACATGTCTCTGCTCCAGATGTCAATACGTTGCCTTGTTCTATAAAACTCTGTTTAGGGTCTGCATATGATCGAGTAGGAGACCACCTATGTGAAAGAAGCCAAACGCAGCTGAGCTACCCAATTAAATTAAGAAAACAGCATGATAGAACACCACAATAGTCGGCATTCTTGTACCTGCTCGCTTTTATGGTTTCATCACCTACATTGACTGTGAAGTCAAATATTTCACCTACACAGAGGAATGCATTATCAGTAATAGCCACTGCAGCACATCAGTAACAATTGCCACCAGCACCATGCACCATGGATCCTCCCCTGCTAGGGTATGGGGAGGTGATCATGTATGCAGCCTTGCCCCTAACACCATCTAGGCAAATACCACAAGGAGTTTCATAAAGACATGTGGAAGGCATGAAAATCCATATCAACTATGTACTGGTGGAAGTGAATTGGTCATTAAGAGTCCAATAAACATTGGAGGCAGAGACCAGGGCATTTCAATCAACATGCAACCATAATATTCGCCAAATTAGCTCAATGAATTTTCAGGCTTGAGCAAAATCGAGCTCTTGTCAAGCCCTAGATTTTCCCTTTATCTTGACCTACCAGCTCATAGAAAGGAAAATAACTGCCGAAAGTTGATGTCAATTTGCTTGGTTGAACTGGGCAATTTTATTTTATTTTTTTCGCCGCGAGGGAGGAGACTGAGTTGAACCAAACTAAGCTACAAGCTATGCGCAGTCACTCAAAGTTCAAGTTGCAACTATTTTTTGAGCAAGCACAAGCTAGTCAAGCTTTGGCACAATTCAACTTGACTAAACCCTGGGCCCCAGCTTCCCCAACTAGGGACAATACAATTAGGATTTAGGCGATTTGAGAAAGGTGGGAGCGACAGTGGTCACTTTCAGATATAAGATGCATGAGGCGAAGCTTTGATAGTTCAGATATGTCCGAAAAGTTGCCTGGTTCTGCACTTGGGAGGTGGAAGGCAAATAAGAAATAAGGGTTTGAAAAGGGGAAGAAGAGAGCGATATTATGCAAATAGCGGACAACATCCAATGATAAAAGCATGCGGCACTTCATGGTGCTAACTAGATACACCCTTGCTGCTCACATTTTCAAAGTCTCGGGGTTAACGGTACACCCTTGATAAATAGACTTAAATTCTCCAGCAACATATGGGTAAATATCAGTAAAGAAAACTCTGAAAGCAAGTTTACCTCCGTAGATATCCTTGTTGGAGAAGTATTTTGCCTTCAAACGACAAGCATAGTCAGCTTCATATCTCTGGTATTTCAAAATTTCCTCTGCAGTGAAGTACCTGCAAGGGTAAGATATGGGAGATTCCAGTCAAGCATGGTTTGCACTAAGAACACAAGAGGCAGATAACGGAAACTGAACTCTGACAACATGAGTACAATGCAAACTACGCAATTCACAACACATCCTACTCTTGTAATTATCTAGTTAGGTAGGCAGCATTCAGTCCCAACTTGAATTCTAGCTATGTGACCTTTGAAGGTTGAATTTTCACAGACAGTGTCAAAATGCATGCCTCATCTTAAGAAAAAAGTATATTCATTCACAATCTAATTGAAATTGCCTCCTTTGAGTACCATAATAGATAGCCTTTGTGTTCTAATTTTCCATGACTTTACATTTCACTAATGAAATTGGTTGAAGGTGTACTAGAGTTATTTTCCATTGAAATGTAGCATGGAAACTATGAATGTTTACATGCCCAAATGGAAACTCACTCGCATCAATTCAGACTCTGCCCAAAAGTCGAAGCTTTCCTCACAACATCAGTAGTACAATTGAGATCTCCCGTTCAATTCTCACTCAGCTTTTCTAATCGCTCTAGAAATCAACAACATATTCACTCCCCCTCTCCTTAGACTAAGCCATAAAGCTTCAAGCACACAAATTTGAATAACATTTCAAACAACATAATTGATACTCAAATGGCTTTCATTTCAAACACAAAATTACATATTTGCAAAAAACAACAAGACAAAGCCAGAGGAGAAATCATTACATGAGAAAAAGAATACAAAATCAGAAATAAAAGGAGATAGCAAGAGAGAAACATACTGGAATCCGTCGTGAATTTGAGGCTTGTTGTCGAGCTGGAGCTGAGCAGAAGCTCCAGTGTCCATGGCGGTATCTTCTTCGTGTTGTTTATCTCCAGGTGGCTCCGGAATTTCTTCTTTCTGCGCAATTTGAAACCCTAATAATGACTGAGAAAATCAAAACACGAATCGAAGCGCACGAAAATGAAAATCGAGAGAGAGACCAGAGGAGAGAGAGGAGGAGGATTGGTGGAGGAGCCTTGGNNNTTGGAAGGAGAGTGATGAGAAGGGTTTGTGATTGGGGTTGTGATGGTATCAGTGTCAGTCGTCGCCATTGATACAGTATTTGATAAGCTTCAGTTGTTTTTTTCTGGGTCTTCGAAAAGTCTGGGCGATGAGACTGGGACAAGACCGGCAGAGTTTGAGTTAGGCAGAGGCGTTGGGAATCTGCTCTCCTTAGTAACTTCACTGCCTGTCACTGTAACGATTGATGATTCTCACATCTTCTCAGGCTCATTCAGAGCATTCCCAGCTGATTTTTTGGCTCATCAGGAGATATCTACATATGTTATAATAATTTATGAATTAATTTTTTAATTCATAATTATCTCTCTCTAATATGAGATTTATTACTTTTATTTACTAAATAAAATAATATTTATAAATCCACTCTATCATACACAACCTTCTTTTTAACATTAAAAAAAAAATAATTAAAATTAAAAAACCAAACAAGCATGACAAAGGAGGGGGAGCCGGCTCACAGCCAGCAGCCAAAATAAAGGCCCCATTGGACGTGCTCTCAGGCATCTGCTCTTTTTTTTTAAAGCAAAAATATATATATTGATGATAGTTTTTTTTGCAACACAAGGGTGATAATTTATTGATTAATCAATCATATGATACTTATATAGTATATTTAATGGAAACAAACATACATAGTATATTCATAACAGTTATGAGCCTACTTTCACATATTACAATATTAAGCCATTTGATAAAGAGTTTTTTTAGAGAGTTTTTTTTTAAAAAAAAACAGATCAAAATGAATTATTTAATCTAGTTAACAAATTAATTTAGATGTTTGATTAATAGCTTTTTAGAATATCTTGCACCTAAAAGCTAATTTAAAAATGTCAATTTTATAAGGGTTTTTTTAAAGAGTTTTTTTAAAAATTACTTTTTGCCCCACGACTAAAGCAGAAACACCTAATTTTACTAAACAGTTTTTCTATAAATAACTAGTTGAAATAATTAATACAAATAGCTAACAGTTATTTACCAAATATAACTTACATGTTTTTCAAACTATATTTGTCATATATTTATTTTTGGTATAAATTTACTTGGCTCCTGCGAACATGTGCATCTTGAAAGCATAATATAAACCTTGAATGGAAGGTTGGTAAAAGATCACCTCATCGAACACGAGATTGCCCACAAGTAGTAACAAAGTTTTCAACCTATTACAAAGTTAATGACTTTGTTTCACAATCAGCTATGATCTATTTGCATACATTGTTTCTTAAAAAAAAAAAGTACTAGATAAAAAATTTCTTTTTTAACAAAATATGATAAAAAAAATCTAATATTTAAAAAGCAAAAAGTTGTAGCTAGGCTTCTGGGGAAAAAAGTATATTTGTAAAAATGACATTTAACCGAATACTATAAAATCTAGATAGCTTCTTCTTGAAAACACCCCAAAAAGCCTTGTAAGGTTTGTGTTTGAGTTCATTAAGGTTAACATTAGATCTATTTCTATATATTTTTTTGGGTGTTGAATCATCCATTTTACTAGAGTCGAGTTACTATTGACCCAATAAGAAGTAGAGTTCTCCCATTATAAATTTTCTCAATTCACAAGACTCGAGCCTGAGACCTTATTTAAGGGAAATAAGTATCAAACCACTATATTTATTTCTATATGATTACCCAAAGACAATTATCAGTATATATATTACAAGTAAACTTGCATTAACTCGAGCCTGAGACCTTATTTAAGAGAAATAAGTATCAAACCACTATATTCATTTCTATATGATTACCCAAAGACAATTATCAGTGTATATATTGCAAGTAAACTTGCACTGAGTCAAATCATCTCATAAAAGTATAAAACATATGTTGTCCTTGATGGCATAAATAAAAGCACAAACCGTATTACATGCCACTCCACGCATCTTACATTGATTTATTGTGATATTGTCTCATGATTCTCATCCAAAAGTTTGTATTTTTCTTTCTTTGTTTGTCAACATTCCATATACGCTTTGAAAGCCCCTTGTTCTGATCAAAATTGGAACTTGCATACTGAACTTGGCACAAGGCCCGTCAAGCTTCAAGCAATGATTTCGCTGCACTTCAAACATTCATAATACACATGGGGAAGAAACTGAAAATTATGATTCTAATACACTAGTGAATTAGCCAAAATAGAAAATTTAGAGGGTAGTGTTTAGCAGACACAAAACCAAAGACACAACCCCAGGCTGAAACCCCCAAATACACCCCTAGCCGTGTTCAGGGCTTGCTCTTTTTGTTTAAAAAATAGGGATTAGAAAATGGATGTAGTTGAAATGAATATTTTTTTGTTGAAGTAAATTGAAGTACGTTAAAGTAGGTTAAAATTACTATTTTTTTTTTTGTGATGGGTACAAATTGGTTAAAATAATAGGTCGAAGGGAGTTGAAGTTAATTAGAGTATGTTCTTGTCGTTGGTAAATTGAGGTTGGTAAAAGGATAAAGTTAGTTGAGGTAAGTTGAAATTGATATTTTTTGTTGAAGTGGGTTGCAGTGAGTTAAAATAGGTTAACATTAGTATATTTTTTGAAGTCGGTTAAAGTAGTAAGAATAAAATTTTGGAACAAATGAGTTAAAATTGACTGAAGTAAGTCGACGTTGGCTGAATTGGGCTAAAGACTTAAAGTGGATTGAAATTGGTATTTTAATTGAAGTGGATTAAACTCAATTAAAGTAGATTGAAACGAGTTTAAATAGGTTGAAATTGATACATTACAAAAGACCTACGAAAAGAACAGATCTTTAAAGTGGGTTTAAGTTGATTGAAATTGGTTAAAATGAATTGAAATTAATTGAAATTAGTATTTTTTCATTGAAATTCATGAAGTATATTACGATTGGTAAATTGAAATTTACAAACCAAAAGAACATGCCTTAGTATTCACCCTAGCTCTCAATCAGACCTACGAAGAACTGTATTTTACTTACTCGTCCACTGATCCACCCCTGCTATAAGTTTCGTTGATCACGTACAGGGAGGGAAATCAAGTTGTTTATCTAAGTTTAGTTATCCCATCAAAGCCGCATGATGATACATCAAGTAGAATTCTTGTCAGAAACAACAGCTACATCTAAATATATCTAAACATTTGTCCTTTGAAAGGAAGATTGCAGGACAACGATGCTCAAGGAAAGCAAGACAGCCAAGTACGAAGACTCTCAAAGTACACCTGATCTCGACTTGAAATAACACGCTAAAACTTAAAACTTGGCACCGGAAGAGAAAGGCCCTGATGCAGTAGTCACCGAAAAATCTCCAATTCGCCATCTTGAATAAGCTTCCGCCAGAAGGCCACTTAAAGATCGGAACGCCAACAATACCGTCAGTGAGTCCCACCAAAGCACGTTGTGGGGAAGTCATGGATTATCCCAAACATGCGCAGAGGTATTTTTGGGAAGGCACATACATTCGTTTCTCTTTCCAAGGGACTTGACACAAGAATTTGACAACAATAGAATGAAAGCCAAACGACAAATGGGTACTGGGGAGCAAGAGGGATGCACCACACACTCGTGGATTCACAGCGAGAGCCTAGAAAACCCCACAAGAAGAAAGAAAAAGATATAATTTTTTTTTTTTGTTTGGTTAGAAGAGAGAGAGAATAGAAAGGTATGCAAGGGTAAGACAACCTACATCTGAATTGGGCCTACAGAGATGGAGTACACACGGGGAGTTATTGTTAGTTGATGCAGAAGAGAGAGAGAATATGGTATAAGACTATGAGATATGTTACTCCCCAGACAAAGTCAAGCACATGAATACTAGATAAGCACATGAATACTAGATTGCCCAAGTTCAGTCACTGAGAGAGAAGATTGACCTCAAAGAGAACCAAGATAGTCCTTCAGCATGGCATAGAGAGGATTGGCACAAGAACTATCCTCCAACTTCTCAAAGATGATACCATCCATTCTTGCCTGGATCTCCTCTGACGAGGTCAAGTCCTGAAGTAGAGTTTTCACAGCTCTGTCCACTCCAAGGAGAGTACTCCCTATGCCAGTAAGAATCTCTGGCAATGAAGGGGACGGTTTTGACAACTCCACAAGTGTCAACTGCATTTTTCAGGCATAACCATTAACAACATCACAAATAAAAGGATAAACTAATAGCTGAAAATTACCCCAAAGTGATGACGTTGCAGGATGTCTTAGCATTATATTTTCTTGGTTTGTTGATACAGAGATAAAGCAAGGCCTAATACAACAAATCGATGTCTAACAAACAAAACAGAAATTAGATTGGCCCATCTCTTTAATGTAAGCATCACGTATTTGACTGCTTCGTATTTTCCTAGCTCCCTTTCTTTCTTTCCTCTAAAATATTCTGGCTGATCCTACTAAATCAAAATAGCACCCATAAATAAAAGTCATCTTAGTTGCATTTCATAAAATTCATAAAATCTGAAGCATCAGGAACTTGCCTTCTTTTTTCCCTCCTTTTCTTTTTTCCTTTTTGGTGGTTTTCTTTTTTACATAGGTCAATGAAAAACAGGTTCTAAAACCAATCCTCAAGATTTCATCAGCTAAGGTAGGTGATATTTCCAATATTAGTTACTCACATCTGATCCCCTTTCAAACCACTAAAAAATTTCACGCATACAAGAAACCTTGCCTACGTAGCTCAACAGAACATAGGACAACATTTGGTGCAAAAATGTCATTATTGAAAATAAAGCTAACAAACAGGACAGGGGCAGCAAAAACCACAAAGTAAGCAGAGGCATGCACATTGAATTATTTTGAACAGTAGCAAGTAGCTCTGCACATAATAGCCGAGTAAAATCAGGACCCCATCAAATCACTGCAATGCTCCTGATGAAGAAAATAAACATGCTCATTTAGGTTATTGAGCCTCACAAATGACAATTGAACTCGCCGTAGCCTAACATTTAAGTGATCAATTTGATGAGCACAGCTAATCATAATTAGCTTGACCTGAGCATAAAGCTGATGATATTAGTACATAATATTGCACATCTATGCAATGTGACCAAGCCTTACCAGATCAAAATTTAAANGAAGGTGCAGACAAGCAACAACTATATGAGCGTCCATGAGCCATAAAATTGAAAGAAAGTACCTTATTCTCTGGGGGTATATTAGCCTTTTGTTTTGCTATAGCAACAGCACGACTCATTCCCCCAATGGCATCAACAAGTCCTCGAGAAACTGCCTCGCTACCAGTCCAAACCCTTCCTTGTGCATTTTCCTCCATCTTGTCTACCTACAGATAAATGAGAATCTAAATCAATAGGAGTAGAAACAAACCAAATTGTCAGCTGAATAGAAAAGAAATTATGAAAGAAAAATTACAGGCATTGATCTTGAGTAGGCTGCTTTATCTCGAAATTGGGTATATGCATACTGCGCCGACTTAGCAAAAAGCTCTGCTTCTTCTGGCCTATAAGAGAAGTTGCATTTAGAGTTGGAAGAATGAAAAATATAGGGAATCAAACAAGGAAAACAAGAAAACTAAGGAGCCATTTGATTTGGCTTTTCTGT
>NCQV01139385.1:19798-29969 GCA_002740545.1 Lophocereus schottii | reverse complement strand
TTCTGAGTAACACCACAGCATTGAAGTAACAAGTCAAGATCCTATAGATGCTGCCCGGATGATTTAACAAGAGTCTTGGTTCGTCATATGTTTTATTTTCTTAGATTCTTATTAATATGCCACTTGCAAGAACTCGATTTAACATTACCTTGAATGATTTTTAATAACACTATCTCAGATCAGTTCTGAGATCAGGGTTCAGACTATTTTCAAGCCAAAACGATTTTTCACAGTTTTTTTCAAATCTTGGGCTGATGTTTTTGAAATTATTTGAGATAAATTTTCTGTTATCATTAAACCCAGGATAAGTTAATCTTTGGCTTTAAAAATATATTGTGGAGATTTTGAGTCTAGCTTTTAAAGGAAATCTTTTATAAAATAAATCAAACTCTTATTTTTGGAATATGAATAAGAAGATAGGAAATTTCAGGATTTGGCTACTGAAAATATTAGTCATTTTCCATAATCTTTTTAGGAGTAAACAGATCTTATACTTGTGGCTCAAGCACACAAAGATCTTGTTGCCCTCTACTATTTAAGGAGCTTCTCCAACTCCACATTGAAATAACACACACGGTTTATACACGGTTTCACACTCGATTTTCACAAATATTTTGTGAAAGCTTTTACACGGTTTTTCTAGGGATTTAACTAGCAAATCATATTTTCAGAAAACCTTCAAAGTGTGTGTGAAAATTGGGTCATCTTCCTTAGCATACTAGGAGCAAAAATTGTGCCTTACATTCGCTTAGTTAGAAGCACAAAAGTAAGGTGTTTTTATTCTCTTCTTTCATCAAAATGAGAGTTGAGTGTGTCCAAGCCTAGGGAGGCTTTGGACGTGTGTAATTCGTCTTGGGGAGATGATTACGTGAGTGTGTCCAAGTCTGGGAGACTAGGACATGGTGTATAACTAGTCTAAGGATAGACAGTTACGTGTTTTGCAATTGTAAGAGAGAAGGTTACCTTTGTAACATGTTTAGCCCGTTTAGTGGAAGTGTGTGAAAATCCTACAGGGGTAGGTCGTGGTTTTCGCCTCGGTTGGGCTCGAAGTGTTTCCACGTAAAAATTTTGTGTTCTCACTTTTCAATTATTTTCGCTGTTTTACATCTTCTGTGCACGTTACAAACAGTCTGCCCAAACAAGTCCCAAGCCTGTTCCCAGAAACTGTGAAAATCTACCAACACAATTCACCCCCCTCTCGTGTTAGTGTACTCTCAATTGTAACATTGATAACTTTGAAGACAAGACAAAGTTGGACGTAATGATGACAATAGGGAGTGAGAAATGTTCTTAGAGTGAAGCTAAGCTTGGACTTATTGGAATTGCCCTATATATGTAATCGATTCACTTCGACAAATAGTAGAAATGACCCAGAGGAGGTGATATTTAAAAGGCTTGATAGGGCTCATGAATCTTAGCTTATAGCCACACTCTAGTCTTACCGATAGTAAGCTCAAATCATGCCCCTTTAATCCCAATTGTGGAGGCCAAACAGCAACCAAAAAAGAGAACTTATATGATGAGGTGTGGGCACTGAAGAATGAGGAATTGAAAGCAAAAATTGCAAAGAACTACAGGAAATGTAAAGAAGGAGTGCCAATGTCTAGTTTCCAACTTAGCTGAAGCAAAGAAAATATGCAAATCCTTGACACTCAAATGTAACGATAAAAAAATAACAAAGTAGAAGAAGTTCTCAGACTTGCAGAACATAGGCAGAGACAGACAGAATTGGAAAGTATGTCCAGATTGACCCTGTTTAATTTTTTGACCGCAAAAAAGAAAATGGAAGAAGCACGTGAAGAGGTAGAATATTATTTGAAGAAGAGAAGCAAGATGATAGGGCTCATATTCAGGGACAATGTTACTGGGTTCTTTTTTAAAAATTTTAAATTTGAACAAAGTTTTAATGGAATTCATGGAATTCTAAACAAAGAAGGAAATTAGTTATTTGATTCAACAGAACACGCTAAAGATGCTACATTGGAATTTGGTGATATTTTTTCCCATCTCAACTAGCCAGAGACAGAGTGTGGGAGGCAAAGGGTGATCACACTAGCTCTGGAAAATTTGAATATAATCCTTGATCATAATGACCAATCCTATCTTACTCGCCTCTTCTCAGAGGATGAAGTGAAGCAAACTATTTTGTAGTTTAATGGGTATAAGTCACTGGGGTCGTATGGTATCCAGCTTTGTTTTGCCATTAAATGTTGCAAATAGTTGGAGAAAAAGTTACTGCCGTAGTGTTGAACTCGCTCAATTCAAGAATGCTTCAACTGGTGATGGGTAAATTGATGATACGGCATTTTCAAAATGCTTTCATCATGGGAAGAATTAATCACGAATAGCTGGTTTGCAACACATGAACTCTTCACTTTTATGAAGAAGAAGAAAACAAGCATATGCTATGCGACACTTAAAATTGCATGAACAATGCCTATGATCAGATTATGTGGGACTTCCTCTGAGTCTTTTTAGTCAAATTAAGGTTTCTAAATTCTTGGGTGCACTTATTCACGCAATGTGTCATGACAAGTGAGATACTCTATTTTTGTGAATGGGGTTCCTTCGAAATAGTTCATTCCTAAAAGGGGGCCACAACAAGGGGACCCATTCTCTTCGTATCTCTTTATCGTGTGTATAGAAGTTTTTTCCAGAATGCTAACTGTAGTAGAGGTACGGGGTAATATATGGGGTGGAAGCTTACTAGAAATAGTCCTTCATTTGCACATCTCTTTTTGGCCGATGACTCCTTATTCTTCATAGAAGCCTCTTCCGAGCCAACTTTAAATCTAAAAATATTATGCAAGCTTTTTTATCGGACATTGGGACAAATGGTCAACATTCAAAAATCAGCTATCATGGTCTTTAGTAACATTTCAAAGGATACTAAGGATGCTAAGCTGATTTTTGGATATGATGCGGTGGACCACTTTCCCAGGTATCCTGGCTTACCTCCCTTAGTCCCAAAAAAGAAAACTTCACAGTAGAGTTTCGTGGTTCAAATAGCTCAAGGAAGAATGTAAAGTTAGAAGGCAAAGCTATTATCTCCAGTAGGACAGTTATTCTTCATTCTAGTGGCCCTTAATCAACATATGCTTGCAGTATTCAAGACTCCAAAGGAGGTGCTATTTCCTTAATGACTTGTTTATCAATTTCTTTTGGGGAGGCAAGTATGGTAGGAAAACCATTCACTGGAAGTAAAAGGAAACACTTTTGAGGAATAAGGGACAGAGAGCCCCAGAATTTGAGGAATAAGGGACAGAGAGCGCCAGAATATGAGACGTGAGGCTGTATAATGATACTTCATTATTGAAACAAGTTTGGAGACGTCACAAAAATCATGACTCAATACTTACAAAGCTTTACTCGGTGAAATATAAGGTGGTTGCACCCCTTGAAAGATTTGATTCAAGAAAAGCCATCAGCAAACTCATCCTGGGGTTGGAAAGGTATATTCAAAGCCACTCGTAAGGTGAGGCAGTTGATTGGGTGGAGAATAAGTAATGTTAAAATGGTGAGATTATTAAGTGGAAGATGGCTTCAAGAGAGGGTCCCAAAACTAAAGAATTTAGTCAGACAGGAGCCAATTGGAACACTTAAAGGTGAGTGACTTATCCTTGACAACTCTACCTCATGGGAAGTGGCTAAGGTAAAGGGTTTATTCTATTGGGGAGCAATTTCTTCTAGAGAAGAATAGATGTCCATCCTTTTCATGGATTCTGTTAGAAGGAGGTCAGGGACATAAATCATTTATTCACGAGGTATGAAGTCTTCAAACATGCATGGAAGGCAGGGAGACTAGGACTTAATATGGAGTCTAACTTGAACATAAGTTGAGTTCAATGGCTAAAGGATTGGATTTTCTAATTTCTTAGGGGACGAGGCAATTTACTCGCCCAGTTTTTGTCATTCATTTTGTTGGAAAATATAGCTTTAGATGATGTTATGTACTATTACAACTAGTAAATATATTTTTATAAACTGATGCCAATCGAACCACTATACTTGAATTACACCGATCAGCTTTAAAGTGTACCTAAAATTATCAAGTAACAAGATTAGTAATAATAAAAAGAATAGCCGTAACTAATTAATAGATCAAATAATTCAAATCGTGTCGTGGCTTAGCCACTATCCTGAGAACAATTTTGTTGAAGCTGATGTGCAAACTTCATACGGGCAGCCATTTCCAGAATTCACACAGTGTTACCACTCTAGGTGTACTGCCAAACAGTTAACTTAAAGTGCTTGAATCAGTGCCCAAAGATGTTTATATTAATAGTTAATGGCTATGTGTTTAAGACTAATTTTATTGGACTAATTTCTTTGTGATTTAGGCATGTATACGGAGGATAGTAGAGTTGGTTTTTCCTCTTTGCTTTTGTAAGTTTTGGGTGAATTTTTTCTTAGCCGAAAAATATTCCCACAACCGAGCTCATACAGGCAAAAAGTAAATAAAATTCATTCTCCAACTTAACAAAATATTTCAATAATCTCTGACATTAAACAAAGATAGGTCACCAAACTTCCACCAAACTTTAACAAGGCACAAGTAGGTTAACAACTTGACCTATACTTTGATTTTTTTTTTTTAACAATCCCTCAGAAATCAAAGTATGATCAGGAGATAAACTTCTTTATGCATAGAGAAATTAATGCTTCGATGTCAATGTCTTGTGACTTGAATTGGCACCTAGTGACACCAAGTTTAAGACAAATATCCTACCATGTGACACTCATCTTGTACTTGATAAGGCAGTGTAACTGGGCACACATTAATCTTAGATATTCTCATACTCCATGATCTGGTGCCTTGTACTGGCAATACGCCACTCCAGGTAGCTCAAAGGTGCTCTAGGAGGTCAACCCATACTAACCATCCGACAAGAAGCAACCACATTTGCACACCTAAGTAGGTAGATCCATAGAGTGTGTGCTACTTTCAGGCCTCACATGGTCCATTAAGAGCTGACTGCTCAACCTCTCCCAATAGTAGCAAAGCACTACAACACACATATACCATGGGGAGGGATACCATATAGTGCTCCCAGAATTGAGTAATGATTTTGTTATTATCCTTTGAACTTTCATTTCGGCATAAGCATGGATCCATCATTACAATTCCTCATTGGGTCTCAATCCCATCCCCCCTCGATACATGAAAGACCATTTTTCTACACAAGCCTTGCGTTGGTGGATCTGTAAGGTACTCTTCAGACTTCACAAAGCCCAGTGATATCATTCTATTTTCCAGTAGCTCCTTCACTACTTTGTGTCTCAATTGTATATGCCTTCTTTTTCCATTGCAGGCCTCACTCATTGTATCTGAAATAGCTGCCATATTGTCACAATGTAGTGTAATTGAAGGAGTTGGCTACCCCACAATGGGACGTCTGCTAGCAAACTTTTTAGCCATTTAGCCTCATGGCCTACCAATTCAAGGACAATAAACTCATATTCCACAATAGACATAGTAGTACAAGACTGTTTAGCAGATTTTCGAGATATAGCAGCTCTACCTAGTGTGAACACATAACCACTAGTTAAATTAATTACATCATTGTCAAATACCCAATTGATATCACTATATCCTTCTAATGCAATAGGAAATTTTTCATGATGCCAACCCCAATCGATAGTACCTTTCAAATATCTAAGCACTCATTTTAATGCAATCCAATTATTATCACTAGGATTATGAGTGTATCTGCCAAGTCTGCTTACAGCATATCCAATATCATCCCTTGTATAATTCATTAAAAACATGACACTTCCGTTTATTTTTACATATTCCATTTGGCACACAGGAACACCTTTATTTTTCACCAAATGTATACTAGCATCGTAAGGTGCCCTAATAGAATCAACATCAAATGAATCAAACTTTCTCAGTATTTTCCCAATATAATGAGACTGGTTAAGACTGATACCATCTTAGTCCTCGTAAATTTGACTACTAAGATAACATCAACTTCACCCATATCTTTCATTTCGAATAGGATACTTAGAAAATTTTTAGTATCATTAACAATATCCATATTTATGCCAAATATAAGCATGTCACCAACATATAATCATATAATAGCACAACCATCAGAAACATGCTTAGTGTCACCTTCATTTGCATTAAAGCCACATGCTAAATTGTGCTACCAAATGTTTCGTACAACTAGTTAGGGGCCTATGTTAATCCATACAAGAATTTTATCAATTTACGTACCCTACACTCTTACCCCAGTACGACAAGTCCCTCAGGTTGTTCGATATAAATTTCTTCATCTAGATCCCCATTTAGAAATGCACTTTTCACATCCATTTGATGCACATTTAATCCATGAATAGAATTAAGGACAATCAATACTCTAATGGTGGCTATTTAGGCATAGGAGCATACGTATCAAAATAATCAATTTCTTTTCTTTGATTAAATCCTTTAACCATCAAGTGAGTTTTATATTTATTGATGGATCCATCAGCCTTTAGCTTTTGCTTAAATACCCATTTACACCCCAAAGAGGGGAAGGTCAGTTAATACCCATGTATGATTAGTTAATATAGAATCAAGCTACCTATTAATAGCTTCTTTCCATAAAATAGTGTCAATAGATGCCATAGCTTCTTCATATGTTTTAGGATCTTCTTTAATAATATATATAGAAACAAATTCCTCATTTACCATGTCATATTCAACTAGAAATGCAATAATAAAATCAGGCCCAAAATTAATTTCTTTCCTGATTCTTTTACTTCTTCTTAGTTTTACACTAGATGAACGTGCATGTCTTTTAGAGGATACTTCATGAGGGATGTCATGATCTTAAGGTGTAATTTTCATCGGAAATACATTTTCAAAGAATTTAGTATCTCTAGCTTCAATATAATTACCATGAATATATGAGTCATTTGCACCTTTAGTAATAAATTGATATGCAGCACTTTGATAAGCATATTCAATAAGTAAAGCATCAATGGTTCTACCATCAATTTTCTCCCTTTTGAATTCTAGCAATCGCACTTCAGCTATACACCCCCACACTTTCTAGTAGTTTAGGTTACAAGGATGCCCTTTCCATAATCCATATGGGGTCTTATCAAGTTTCTTGTGAGGCACACAATTTAATACATGACATGCATATAAAATTATCTCCCGCCACATATTATCAAGAAGCCCAGAACTAATTAACATAGTATTTATCATATTTTCCAAGGTTCTATTTTTTTCTTTCCACTTCATCATTTTGTTTAAGAGTATAAGAGGCTGTCCATTCATGAACAATTCCATTATCGTCACAAGACTTATGGGGTCATATTCACCACCTTTGTCACCTCTAAGCCTTTTTAGTTTTCTGTCAAGCTAATTTTCAACTTCAACTTTATATCTAATAACCATTCTTTTAATTTCATCTTTGGAGCTTAGGAGATAAGCCATACAGTAACGTGATTAGTCATCGACAAATGTTATATAATACCTTTTGCCACCTTTACTCATATGGTTCTTAAAGTCTAAAGTCTCCCAAGTCACTATGAATAAGCTCTGGCAACTCATTTTGTCTTTCAATGGAGTTAAACGGTTTCTTACGAAACATAGCTTCAACACATACTTGACATTTATAAAAATCCATATTAGACAATTTAGGAAAAGTTGAGATGCTTAAACCTTTTAATATAGTCAACATTTACATGTCCTAATCTAGCATGTGATAAATCAAGTGATTCAATAGTGTAAGTAGAAGCGGTAGTAGCCATTTTATTCATATTTTCGGAAATTATGTCAAGCACAATCAGGCCACTATTACACCAGAGATCCTTTCCCATAAATTCACCATTACGGGTCATGACAAGACGATTAGCAACAATGATTAATTTTAGACCCGCTTTCATGAGCAAGCTACCAGATATGAGATTTCTACACATTTCAGGCACATGCAGCACATTAGTAAGAGTAAGTAGTTTTCCAGAAATGAGTTTTAAAGTAATCTTTCCTTTTTCAATGACAGAAGCAGATGTAGAGTTATCCATAAAAACATTTTTTTAACTTCGTTAATTTTTTTTAAGGCTGAAACAGTCTACGATCGGTACATATGTGTTTTTGTAGCAGCTGTGTCAATGATCCACTCTACAGTGTTGCCAACTAAATTGACTTTTGACACTACTGCAATAGTAGTATCATATTCAAGGAGATTGGCATTTCCTCCTTTTCTTAGATTTGCAATCTACAGTTGTGACCACACCGCCCACATTCGTGGCATTTAACCATGAATTTGTATTTTTGCACCTTTCCTTGTGGCTTGTAATCACTTCTGTCATTTTTCCTTCCCTTGTTTTTGAACATGCCAAAATTAGTAGATCTAGGCTCCACAAGGTTAGCTCTAGAAAAACCAGCGTTATGAGAAATTTTTTTATCTTTTAGTCTATTTTCTTCCTCAATTTTTAGGTGACTAATCAACGCATCTAAAAGTCCAATCTTTCTTTTCATGTATGAGCTTATTTCGGTATTCTTTCCAAGATGGAGGTGATTTTTGAATCAAAACAATGGCTAGGTTCACATCACATATTTTTAATTCTTGAGATGTAATAGTAGAACAAAGATTTTCATATTCATGAATCTAATCAATAATAGACTTATCTTTCTTGATCTTGAAATTTAGCCATCTACTAATTACAAAATATTTAGTGCCAACATCATCACCACAGTATTTTTTGTTAATTTTTTGTTAAGAACATCCCAAATGTCCTTAGTATATTCATTTTTCATATAAATGTCAAATAATGCATTAAACACATGATGCAATAACATTCCTTTGCAAAGTTTATTATATCTATCAAATTTCAAATCTATTCAGCTTTGGACTTTTCATCTTTATGAATGGTCGTTTCTTCCAAGACATATGCAATCTCAATTTGCTCAAGTAACAGTTGCATTCTAACAACCCAATGGTTATAATTTTTACCATCTAATGGTTCAAACTTAGATATATAAGGGATAGCATGTTTAGAGGCCATAATTGTATATAATCGAAAATTGTTCTTAGAATGTTGAAAAATATAGCTTTATGTGGTATTATATACAATTACAACCACTAAACATATTTTTATAAATGATACCAATTGAACCACTAGACTTGAATTACGCTTATCAACTTTAAAGTGTACCTGCAATTATTAAGTAACAAGATTAGTAATAACAAAAATAATAATCGTAATTAATTAATAGATCAAACGGTGTCGTGGCTTAGCCACTAGCCTAAGAACAATTTCGCCGAAGCAGAGGTGCAAACTTCATACGAGCGGTCATTCCTCAGGATTGACATGGTGTTAACCACTACATGTGTACTTCCAGACAGTTAACTTAAAGTACTTGAATCAATGCCGAAAGATGTTTATATTCAGGGTTGATGGTTATATGTTTAAGACTAATTTTATTGGACTAATTTCTTTGATTTAGGCATGTAAAAGAAGGATATTAAAGTTGGTTTTTCCTATTTGCTTTTGTAAGTTTTGTCAGAATTTTTTCTTAGCCAAAAAATATTCCCACAATCATGCTCATATAGGTAAAGAGTAACAAAAATTCGTTCTCCACCTTAGCAAAATATTTCAACAATCTTTGACATTAAACAAAGATAGGTCACCAAACTTCCACCAAACTTTGACAAGGCACAAGTAGGTTAACAACTTGACCCATACTTCAAACACATTTTAACTTTCTAGGAATTATGTAAGGAGATGAACCATTGTATATTCAAAGAGATTTACCTTTCCTACTGCGGATTTTGCAAAGAATTGAGATTAATATAAAAGAACTTGCAGCTCTCTGGTCAAGCTGGGCTACGCTTATGCCGAGGGACATCATTAGGAGAAGATTTGGTGCGAAAAATGATCGCAGAGACTGCTTGCGTTATAAGGTGGATGGAACATGGGATTCTAAGTTTTTAAGATCCGCAAGTGCATTGGCGTTGACATTTGGCTTTGGGATGACGGAGCAAGATGTTCAGCTTGGGTTTGGATGCTCCTCGCTGCAGGCAGAATTGATGGCCACAGAGATTGGCACTCAAAGACTGCAAGGTGAAAATGTGGAGATTTGGACTGATTCCATCATGTGCGTCAATTTAACAGTCTTGAGTCCAGCCTGTACTGTTTGTTTCAATGTGTTTCAAGCCTGTACCTTGAC
>NCQV01139385.1:3707-14434 GCA_002740545.1 Lophocereus schottii | reverse complement strand
CTAATCCTTAATTCCTCTGTCTTTCATGTCTACCAAGATTCTCTTACAGTACATGCAATCCATTTACGGTTACTTCGTCTATGGAGGACCTGACAGAGGTGCAACTCACTTCTGTATTAAGATCCCTATTTTCTTCACTCTTCTTTTTGTTGCAAGTATGGGAGATCCATCATGGCTCTCTGGTGGATCAATTATTCCTTCACTGCATAATGGTTTGTTCTCCGTCAATATCAGACATTTTGTGATCACCACAATAACAAAAAGTCGAAGACTTTCTACCTTAGAGGACTCTGTTTATTGCCAGCTTCAAGGACATTTTGATGGAACTCTTTGGCCTTCTTCCATCTGCAACATTGATAGTAATAGGGTACAACATCCCAACCTATATTATTAAGTCTAGTTGCGCTTAGATCAGCTGCTTCGTTCATAACTTTTCGCCACAATCTATCCTAATCTTTTTGGTTGAGGTACATGACATCACTCATTCACTTCAAATTTAGGAGCACTTGGAAATCACTTTAACACATCCAGCATGGCTCGGGCCATGGATTTGAAGCATGCATTGTCAACCTTATCAAAGGATGAACATCAAAGTGCAGAGAATTATCCTAAGGGTAACAAACAAATTGCTAACTCTTTACCTTAATTTGCTCTCTAGTATCTGATATCCATCTCGTACAACTAACATTTGATGGACTTAATGAAGATTGACAAACTCTCGGTAGAAATGTATCATGCTTATCTTATAGTATAACCTTGCTCATCTTTAATGATTTGAGAGTAAACTCATCCACTATGAACAATGTCTCAAATTTCTTAAGTCAAAAGGTTCTACTCATCTTCAGCATCAGGCTATAGCTGTGATTACTACTCCTGGTGGCAACTCTTCAAGGGCCAAGTAGCAAAACACGAACACCAAAGGTGTAGCAATAGTTATAACAACAAAAAAGGTCAAAATGGATTCAATAATCGTAAAGAGGAAGAAATCATATAGGAAAAAATCATAGTGCCAATGATATTGCTTCCAAATATCAACCTTCAAATCAGAGCACACCTGCAAGAATGGCACAAGGTAGTACAATGTTTTCCATATTCTAATATCCTATGCTCATATACTTCTGCTACTAATTATTTATCTGTTGGTAACAATTCATTAGAAGGACTTTAGGTTCGCATCCAAATGTTATTTGTCAAATTTGTTTTGCCTATACACATATAGCTATAGATTGCCTCAACTGTTACCACCCTCAATAGTACCCCAGTTCCTGCCTATGCTACTTAAAATGTAGTCAACATAAACTCGTCGTTTGGTACCCTGATTCTACAAGGACTTCCTATATGACACTCAGTGAAGGTAACTTGCTTTCTAAATCTATTTACAAGGGCACTGATAAAGCTTGGGTTGGGAATGGTACCTTACTTCTAATAAAACAAATTGGTTCTCTAACTGCTTCCACTTATACTCAACCTCTTTCTCTAATAATGTTCTTCCTATGCCATCCTCAAAATATAATCTAATGTTTGTAAGAAAATTGTTTCAAGACAATAATTGTGTTATTGTTTTTGGTGAATTTTCTTTTCATGTTAACATGAAAATATCAAGTAGAGTTTTGCTTCATGGGTCATCTAGTGGAGCGTCTATCCTCTTTTTCTTTCGTCCATAACTTCATCTTCTGCCCTAGTTGCTTTTGTTATTCGGCTATCATATGTCATCATTGTCTTGGTCATTATTGAGCAAGGACGCTTTTCAGACCTAGGAGTTCAAAATTAATTTCTCTTCTTAAAAAGTGTCAAAACAATTGTACTTTTGTTATCCCGCAATATCTCATAGATTGCCTTTTAGTTTAGTTTAACATTGTTGTGATGAATCCTTGTCTTTAATACATTCTAATATATGACAATCCCTTATAATTTTGTATTTTGGTTATCAACACTATGTTCAATTTGTAGATGATTTTTCTCATTATAGTTGGTTTTATGCATTAAAGCAAGACTTTGAGGCTTTCACAGTTTTTTGTAATTTGCAAAAAGGGTTGAAAAAACCTTTAATAACAACACAAAAATGTTCTAAAGTGATGGGAGATGTGAATTTGATAACAAAGTATTTGATGCATTTTTTTAAAAAATGGTATGCCCTTAAAAGGAACTGTAGTACTGTCATAAGCGTACGGTTGACAGTTGTAGTACTTGAGGGTTGAATCCATGGAGATATAGCTGATTTTAGGCCATTACAACTAGAAACTAACCTATACTGATTAAATTAAAATTAAGAAATAAGTAAAATATAATCATTCAACTAACAAAAATTGAACCTAATTTAGACATAATTAGAACTGTAAATTAAATAACAACTACCAAAGAAATTATCAAGACTAGTAATGAAATAGTAAATTCTAATTAAACAAGAAATAAGGAGAGAAAAAGATTACCATAACTGTTTAAAACAAACTGAGATTTTTGAATCTCAATTGGTCTCAATTACAAAAACTCAGCATCCACCACGAACCAAAGAGTAGTAACAATCGAGACTTTGAATAAAATAATTTGGAAGGTGCCAAAATCAAACTAAAATTGAAACTACGAAACTTGAATTAAAACTAGAACTAGAAAACTAGAATTGAAACTAGAGATAGAAACATTCTATATAACTCACATTGAACGAATTCCTAAAATTACATTAATCTTTACAAACTAATGTTGGAATGAAGAGGGAGAGGAATTGATTGATGAATTGTGGCACCTAACACCTCCTTTTATAGCACTGCTAGTTTTCATTCACCTTCCAAATTCTCATTGGAGTAGGTTTTCTTCTTCTCCATCTCGACCAATTTAAGGAAAGTTATCATAATAATGAAATTGCTTGGAGCCCACTTAATTTCCAATTTTCACTTCACCAAACTTCCCAAAATCTGATCGAATAAGTTTCCCATGCTATGCTAATGACCGCAATATATCAATAAATATTTATTTCCTATACAATGACACAAAAACTAAATAAAACCCAAAAAATAATCTTGATTATGATTGAAAAATCAAGTGATAAGAAACACTTAAATGGACACATTTGGTGTTCAAACAAATATCCTAGCACCTATGTTTTGCTCGTCTTTAATTAAAGTAAAAGAGAAGAAATATCCACATGAAATACCTAACTTACTTCTGTAAAAATCACGGTTGCACTTAACATGTGCAACAAGCTCTTTAAACCCCTAGGTTCTCCTGGTGGACAAGTGTGGTCCCATGAGAGTTTGCATAAGATATATCCAAAAAATCTTTGAAGAACAAAAGAAAAACATAAAGAAAATAAGAAATACTCTTGAAATATATACATAAAGATATATAAGGGAAAAACTGTGTACACTTGACCAAGTAATCAACCTGGCAACCCAAATATCATATTATATATAAGCACAATATACACATCAAGACTCTTGATCCCCACTAATGACATCTGCTCACAAACGTTTTGCTCCATTATCTATCACAATACTAAATCCCTCCTAGTGCTTGGTGTGCAAGTATGCCATCACCTTAGGAGTTAGGTCAACTAAGGTGTACCTTGATTCCACTTGACAACTTTATTGACTAGTTCACATGGGAAGCAAGTTTTTCTTGTGGTAGTATTGCCTTAAAGGGTAGCATCCAGCAGCGCATGACTCAAATGGATACTTGTCATTTCCGACTCTTTTTTTTTCCTTTTTTCTTCTTGAATTTTTCTGCATTTTTTTTTGCTTTTTATGAGTCTAAATAAAAGAAAAAACAAAAAGAACAAACAAGTGATAGAATCATCCATGGAAGCCTAACATCCAAAGATAATGGTGACATACAAATAAGGAATAAACTCAAAATTATAATGGAATGACAGGGTTACAACTAGGGCAATGAATGTTACACCTTGGACTAAGGTCTCTCAAGTATACAATGCTCATATACAACCCAATACTGAGTCACAAGAGGTTAATGTTGATCAGATTAGTGCAACTTCCCAAAACTAAGGGATAGAGCGATAATACCAGATCAGATACTAATTGTACCCGAGCTACCTCATCACCTATAAAAATCACTAGGTGGCTCATGGAGCATCAGACACTCAACCTCGACCTCAACCTCAATCTATTGTTTCATATCAAAATCCTATTAAAGCTCTCAACAGCATGTCAAATGCCTTGGAACACATCTTAGAAAAGTGGGCATAAGAAAAATAGAAATACAAGCATGCATCCACACAAGTCAGGGCTCATTTCAACTTATCACATTTACCAGCCCAATCATTAGCAACATAAGTGACCACACTCGCTAGGGAGGAATATAAAAAAAGCCTAGAAATATCACAATTATCATAAATGCTTGTTCAAGGTGACTTTACATATCCCAAATCATCACCTAAATCCTCAACTCTCGTAATATCAATATGTTCAAAAGTTTAGGCAAAGTTATTAGCAACATCAATATGATCAAGAAAGCCCAAAACATGGGACTTAGGAGCATTGGAAAATTGGTTACACATGGCAAGGGTGGAATGGTCTAAAGGTGATGGGATAGAGGGCTAACTAAGTAAACCTAAGGGAAGTAGTATTCGCTAACTCTAAACTAGAGGAGTTTACCTCAACCTTATGCGAAATATCGTGTTACATAACAAAATCATTGTGCATATCCACATTAGACATGTCCTAATACCACTCATTCCACTTATCAACAAAATTACCATCATCACTCTCAGATTCATCACCCTTCTTAAACTCATACGGTTGAACAAAAAGACTAGATGAATTAGTGTTGGTCAATACATTGTTAATGACATCTCTAGTACTACAAGTGTCAGATGGAATGTTACATAATGAAGATATAGGGAGGTCTATTTTTTCCCTAAAGCTAGACAAATGTGTATCAATTGAAGCCTTTAACCTAGTGATGAGGAAGGATCCTTAAATCTCAAGATCAATCACACTGAAGGATGCTTCTCTTAGATTGAGTCTCAATCAAAAGGTAGGATAGTGATGTTTGTGCCTAAGAGAAGATACGAATGATAGCTTAATTACTTTTTATCAAATTCTTCTTCTAAAGGCTCTTAGCCACCAAAGAAGAATTCTTAAAAAAAGACTTTAATCACCATTCTTGATTAAAGAGATAAAGATGTAGAGATTTTAGTTAGAGAAAATGGTCATTTGCCTTTCGATTCACAATTCAACTCTGGTTGAGTTTACATGGAGGTAATGAGGTTTATAAATACCCAAAATGGGGGAATTAGCTATTATATTAATGGGGCAAGTGTACCAATAGGGTGATTACAAATTATTTATTAAAATAAATCAAATTACTAAGATAATTACAACCAAAGTGAGCCATATTTTTTCCAGGATTGTTCACCCTACTTCTAGAAGGCTTCTAGAAGGTTCTACACCTCCAATGGGACCTAACCACATGAAAACTCTTCCTTGGTATGTGTAGAATCAGCCTGTATTAATTAATTTCAAAGATAAAAGCTATAGCCTCTTCAATTAAGGTCAAATTTCAGATTACTTCAAAATTATAATTTTGTGAATACTCCACATATTTGGGTTAAAATATGTGAAACCATAAAAACTTAGGCTCACTTCATTTAGGATTTGTTAGGTAGGCTTTTAACTCGATCCAAATGCAGCAAATTTTTCGATAAAAACCAGCAGTGTAAGATTTGGGCTTTCTATTAGTTTAGGGAATTAAAATGGAACCTAACTTAGGATTTTGTTACATAACCCTAAGGTTACTCCCTAAACTTCCTAAAGAAGCGTAGATTGCCTTAATTGGACATTAATTGGTTAGAGAGAAGTTAAGTTAAAACCGAGTGAAATGGTTTATCGGTGACCATCTTAACCAAGGAAAGTGGGTTTGGACTTTGGCGTGGATGAGGTGTAGCCAAGAGTTGGTTTGAGGCTTGGCATGTATCAACCTTCCCCTCTTGAGAAGGATTTTCCCTTAAATCAATGGGATTAAAATTTATTGGCATCAACCTTGCATGCCTTTTACCACTCTTGGGTTTAAAAACACCAAAAGTACTAAGGACTCCTCTCTTCTTGAATGTGGAGTTGTTAAAGATCTTGGGAGAACATCAAAGCAATAAGTATCTCTTTTAGGCCTCATGAGCTCATTGAAGATCTCAACACACTCATTACAAGATAACTCATCGTACTCGAGAGAGGTGCACTTCTGGCTAGATCACCCTTATAAGGGCTTTCTCCCAATGCCATTTGAATGGGCAACAGGACCATGGGTATGGGCTTTTTTGTGATTTCATCCTCAAGCTCTTGGAGAGCTACAAGGGGTCAAGGTTTCACTCCCTCACTTATGTTTAGCTTCACTATTAGTATTACATTTCGAGACTTGCTCTTACTAGTGGCGGACTCATCCCGTGTTTAGGGCTTTTCTTATTTCCCTTTCGCAATTTGGTTTCGTAAGGTCCAGGTGCAGGTAAAGGGGCCAATATGAGGGTTTTTCATTATGCTTAAGTGAATAAGTATTAGCATACCTATCATAAGTCACATGATTATCATACAATCATGGTCTTCCAAGCAACAAATGACATCCTTTCATAGGGAGGACATCACGTAATACTTCACCATAATAAGGACCAATTGAGAATGAAATAAGAGCTTGTCTAGAAACGATTACCCCATCATTTTGTCCTAACCATTAAAGAGGGTATGGAGTAGGTTGCTCCTTAGTGGGGATTTGTCGCATGTCAATAAGTGTCTTAGAGGCCACGTTGGTGTAACTAGAGGTGGGATACGGGGCGGGTCAGGTTAACCCGCCCCGTTGAACCACGGGCTGATGGGCCCCGTTACCGTGAACCACACCGCACCGTGAAAGTAACGGGGCGGGGCGGGCCACGAGGCGAGACGGGGCGGTTCGCGGGTTCAGTACGGAACAGGGCGGGTTGACCCATTTTAGGTAAAATTTTAAAAAAAGGTAAATGGGGGACAATATGTCTGTGACAACACGAGAGAGAGAGATGGAGGGACATGCAAACAGTAAAGGTGAGGATTTTGATGTGATGGATTATAACATTAAAATGTTGACACAAACACGATAAGAGAAAAATAAGGAGATCGAGCAAGGGAAACAACTTATATGGGGCGAAAATAGTGCAACAAACTCCCAAAAATAATAACAAACAGATGATTTGATTTGAATTTTAAATTTTGAGCTTAAACATATAGTTCTAAAAATGACTACTAAGTTACAGCATGATTTGAATTTTATTAAAAATGAGTACTAACTAATTACATGATTTAAAATTAGTAGTTAACTTTATTAAAAATGAGTACTAACTAACGACATGATTTAAAATTAGCATTTAATTTTATTAAAAATGAGTACTAACTAAAGACATTATGAGTAAACTAAAGGTTGTAATTATTAAATTAGCAAATAATAACTTATATCTATAGTAGAAAATATTTAAGTATAATTATTACTATCGGTCTCATCTCTATTTGGATGAAGTGGGGGTCTTATAGGTTGGGGTCCAGTTGTATGGCTGATGGATTGCGAATTGGGTTGTTACGGCTTGGCTTGATGCTCAGTATTCGGTTGGGTAGCATCTCCATCAACTTCAACATCATGTTGACTTTAAACCGATTCATAGCCTACTAATTGCTCAAAGTGCCGCATCTCTTCTTGTAATCTTACCATATTCACATATTTAGCCAAGTTAGATAATTTTTTCAATGTCTACATGAATATACAAATATATAAAATTATAATTAATATTGGAAATATCGAAATCTAAGAATCACAAATTATATTTTTTTCTTCAAAATATACAAACGTATTTCTAAAAATCATAGTTATGAAACTTATAAAATACACAAAAATGAACATGAAACTTCCAAATGACATTAATAGATACATGTAAAATTAAATACGAATTTTATGATTAAATTACATTTGTATTTTATGATTAATACACACAAAATAAATTGGCACTTATCAACTTGTCGTAATTAATAACAAATTAACAAAATAAATAATTCAAAAGAACGTATTTAAAAAAATGCATGGAGTTCGCCGGCCGGGTAAGGGTCGGTTCGTGGGCCAGTTACGGGCCGATTCACGGGCACAGTATGGGGCGGTTCGCGGGCCGGGTACGGGGCTATTTGTTGGACTGGGCCGAGCGGTTACATAGTTTCTCCCTCCACCCACTCCGACCCATGTCCCACACGAGTACGGGTTGGGTTGACCTACACCTCGTTCACCACAGGCCTGGGCTGGTTCAAAAGCGGGCCAGGTGCGGGTGGGCCTGGGTTGAACCGGCCCACATCCCACCTCTAGGTGCAACTACCACAATCTATGATTAAGCCACAAACCCTACCTCTAATGGTGGTAGAAGATTTGTTCCCTTTGGCTATCGTCATAAGGAACCCTTGTGACATAGAGTGACATTTTGACTAACAACAATTCTCCAACATCGGGGGTCACTAAGGTAGAGCCATCATTTTCATCATTTTCTTCACTTGATTCTTCTATGGTTTGAATATCTTCTACCTCCTTGATGGTAAGGTCTTTTTATTAGGGCAATCGACTTGACAATGCACAAAACCATGATAATTAAAACATTTCTTTCCTTCCAACCCTTTAGGTGGCTCACTAGTGATTCCCTTACTTTTGTCAAGAGCTTTGGATTGTGGGGGTGGGGCCTTAATTTCAATATGAGTGGATAGGCCTTTAGTAAGAGAGGTGTGAAAGGACTTCCTACCCTGAAGTTGTTTCTTAACTTTGATAGATAGGTGGCACATATCATTAAAGGATAAGTAAGGCTATAAATCCACCTTGTTGGCAATGCTCGGGCATAATCCCTTAATCAACCTAACAATCTTGAGTTCAGGTTCTTCATCCAAGTTAACCCTCATTAAGAGTTTGAACTCCCTAATGTACTCTTCTATCTTTAAATTCTCTTGGTTGAGAGACGTAATATTGAGGTAGAGTTTTTGTTTGTAAGAAGACGGTAGGAATTTATTATCCATATATTTTTGAGCTTGGACCAAGTGTTGATTTTAGATTTAGCTTCTCTAGCCTTACTCTTCTTCAAGTGCTCTAACATAGGAAAGCATACTCCTTCAATTTAAGAATGGCCAACTTGAAGAACTTTTCATCATTATACTCTTTGAGGTCAAAGATCCTTTCAATGGCTTGCACCCAATCAAGATAATTCTCTAGGTTAAGATTCTCATCAAATTCTGGAATATCAACTTTGAGATCACTAAAGTCTTCCCTTGTATGCCTTCTTCTTCTAGGTCCCCCTTTATCATCATTAAGATCTTTAGGAGAGGAAGAGTATGCAATGTCAATAGGATTAACATGATAGCCTCGTTGATAAGGGTTTTGTTGTGCGGATCCCCTCACTTCTTCAAACTCTTTATTGAGATTTCTTATTTGCTCTTGAAGCTCAACAATGGCCATGTCTCTCCTTATCTCATGGGATTGGTTAGAAGGAATGCCCTTAAAGTGAAAAGTATCTCCCTTAGTTGGTAATAGTTTGTAAGGTGCAAAAAGGGAAAAGCACGGAAACATGGAAAGCACCAATGTGCTAGGGGAAGCACAAACAAGAAACTGGAAAAATAAAAGTGACACGGTCGTGTTCAGTGGCACAGGATGGTTGTGCCAAATCTTTAGAACACGAACGGGAGTATAGGAAAGGTAGTAAAGTCATGGTAAGTAGCACGGGTAGGCCGTGCCGAATTTCTGCTTGGTTGATTTTTAACAGGCTTTTTGTGGAGTTTTAGGAATGTTTTGGGTTTGGGATTGTGCCTAGGCTATAATCAGGGTTCTTTGCTGACTAATGAGGGTTTATGAAGTAGGAAATGAAGGAAAATTTTAAAGAGCCAAAGTGCAGATTTTTGGGGTGAAAATGAAAAGGTAATGAGGTGATTGAATCAATGAAGGTTTTGATTCAATAACTACCCTAGAGAAGTTCTAGATCTAATACTAACTTCATGAGGATGGATCCTCAAATTCCCAAAATCAATATAACAAGGAAAACACTCGCACCAAAGGATGTTTCTCTCTAATTGAATCTCAAACAATCAGTAAGATTGTGAAGTTTGTGCCCCGGGTAAAATACTAATGATAGTTCGATCACTTTTCACCACTTAAACTCTCTCTGCCATCAAAGAAGAATTATAAAGGAAAGACTCTAACTACCACTCTTGATTAAACAGATAAAGATGTAGAGATTTTAGTGAGAGAAAATGGCCATTTGCCTTTCAATTCATAATTCAGCTCAAGCTAATTTCACACAGAGGTAATGTGGTCTATAAATACCCCAAATGGGCAGAGGATTAGCTATTACATTAGTGAGATAAGTGTACCAATATGGGGATTACAAATTATCTTAGGAAAATAAATCAAAGTACTAAGATAATTACAATGAACGTGAGCTGTATTTTTTCCAGGATTCTTCCTCTCTTTCTGGAAGACTCTACACCTCCAATGGGGGCCCACCACTTGGAAAGTCTTTCTTGGTATAGAGAATTATCCCATACTAATTAATCTCAAAGATAATAGCTGTATCCTTGTCAATTAAGGCCAAATTCTACATTACTCCAAAATTAAAATTTTGTGTGTACACCACATATTTGGCCCACTTCTCCCAATATATAAAACCAATGCCAAATTTTAGCTTATAGTGCTAAAATAGACATCTTAGGGAATCATAAAAACTTAGGCTCACTTCATTTATTTGGCCCATT
>NCQV01139347.1:0-10315 GCA_002740545.1 Lophocereus schottii | reverse complement strand
CAACTCTCCTTCATCCGCTTCCTCCATGCATTCTTCCTTATTCTCCATCAGATGAATCTCCTTGTCACATGCTTCTTCTCTTAATTTGGCTTCTTCAAGTTCTTGGTACTCCACCAAGGTGAGGACTTATCAGTTTGGGCATTCTGAAGCAATATGCCCAAATCCTTGACACTTGTAGCATCTTCTTTTCTTAAAAGGATTAAGTGGTGATTTTGAGGGGTTAGGCTTAGGCAGGAAAGGGGCCGTATGTGGGTTCGTGGGGTTTAGGAGTAGGAGCGAGGCTCCCCTTGTTGAAAGGGTAGGTTCTTTAAGGTATTTTGGGCGGTTCTCTTTTCAGCTTAGCTTTCGTTTGGAGTTCAACTTTGTGGGCTAGTGAGCAAACCTCATCAAGGGTAGTGTAGTATTGTAACTCCACCACATTTCTAATAGACTCATCCAACCCTCCCAAATATCTCACCATCATTTGGTCCTCACTTTCCCAAATATCACATGCCACGACAAGCCTTTCAAACTCACGGGTATACTCCTCCACACTCTTAGATTCTTGCCTAAGGTTATGGAGTTTAGTGTAGTTATCTTGGAGATAATGAGGTGGAAGAAATTTAGCTTTAAGTTTTTCCTTTATCTTCCTCCAAGACCTAATCTTCCCCTTCCCTTTTCCAGCCCCTTCAACAACACATTGCTCCACCAGATAGAGGCATGCTTACGTAGTTTAAGGGCTACAAGCTTGACCTTGTTACCATCCAAAACATCCTTGTATTCGAACACCCTCTCAACGATACGCATCCAATCTATAAACTCATCCGAGTTGAGTTCGGCTTCAAATTCCGGGATTTCAACCTTGAAATCCAAGGCTAGTTGCTTGCCTCACCTTGGTCTTCTTGGTCTCCTTTCTTTGTCATCTTTAGTTGATGCAAATGGGTGGCTCTCAGATCTATCTTCAACTGAATCGGACTCACCAGTGGAATATGAGCTTTGGACCTCTTTTTGATTATGTCTCTTGGCTTGCTCCAATGGCTTCCTTAGATACTCAAGTTTAGCATCCTTCTCAGCATTCATCTTCATTAGTTGCTCAAATTTCTCTTCTAGAGCCATGCTACTCACCATGCTGGGAATTTGGTAAGTATAGGTTCTTTGTGGCTGGGAGTGTGTTTGGGTTAAAAGGTTGTGTTTGGGGCTGGAAGCTTTAGCCAAGAGAGTAGCCTAGGCTCTGATACCAAATGATGCACCTCTAAGTCCTTAAAGGATGAAGGACAAAGAAGGTATCGTACTTGATAAGGGAAGAGTGAAAGGGTGAATGTTAGTTGGTTGAAACCAACAATGAAAGATAATAAACTAAGGATCTTGGAGAAGATATCACCACCAAGATTCTTAGAGCTCAACTTTCAGATCTAATGAGATAAGATATGACCACTCAAAAGATCAAAAAAGCCTCTTAAACACCACTCTAGAGAGCTAAGCTAGAGATGAACAAGAAAGCGACACTTAGAGGGAGATAGAACTCAACCTTACTTCAAATCACGACTTCATTCCCAACTTGAACTTACGTATGGCTATTATAGGGCTGGCCAATACTCTCAACTTACATGGCTAACTAGAAATAGAACTTACTAGACTTGCATAGGAAATGAAGAAGTTACTAAGCAAACTAGGGAAAAATACATTGTAAAATCTGAAACTAGGAGCATTGAGACTTAATGCAATAAGCTTATCTCTAAATCCCTCCTTATCTGATGTAGATACAACTTTGGAATCAAGTGGCCGCGCATTAATTCACTTAGGAGGGGTGAATCTAAATGCATTCAATATTTTAACCAAACTGTGTTTTCACACTACAGCAGGGCCAGATTCATTAAGGCATAACTCTCTTGTTTCTAGTTCAAATTTGATGAATCAGGAGTCATATGAAAGCTTGAAAAGCCTACTTTTGAATGCAAAAGGCTTCACGGAATTTGGAAAGACCATTTGAGAGAAACTGTGTGCATAAGCCAGGTGATCTGAACTGGAATTGAAAAGTCAGTCATCTTGAAGAAGCAACCTTTATGCTTAATAATGATTGATGTGGCTCGAAATACTTTCCTTGACCTTGAAACCAACTCATAAGGGTTCCCAAAAAATATATCTTCAGGTTTTTAAGTGAATCCATGGTTAAAAAAAGTGGACCCACAAAACCGGGGAACATTTTGGAATTTAGGGCTGTTTTCAATAGTTGGGCTTTGAGACCTGATTTGGATGGGCCAGTGAACTCCAAATAACTTAAAACTTGTTTTATTGGAAAGCTAACTTCTTAAACTAAAATGCTAAGTGAAAAGAAGGACTTAGCAAGTGCGTTATTTAGGCAACTAAAGTCAGAAAGTTGCTGCTTATGTTGGACCGACCCAGTAAAAAACTCACTTGGTCCCCTAGCTAGTTTCCCATGATTTTGAGGACTTCTTGTATCTCCTTAGGCTTGTGCTGCTCTTGGGCATGATCCTCCATGGATACATGAACCTACACCCACTCTTTATGCATCACGTTGGTTTACTTTTTCAATCAATTGGTTTACTGTAATCATATAACAATCAATGAAGCACATCAGCTAGCACATCAGAAATACATTTACAGCCAAATGTTTACGATGCCATATTGTCACTCAAGGAATACCAGATAGCTACATGAAATGCAAGACTTTGGTCATAACCACTCAATCACAAGACCTTGCTCTACTACCATCTATAACACTCCTACCCCCTACGGTTAGTAATGCTAGTGATTTCTAAAATTTTCAAATAAAACGGATAGAGTTCCTCCCAAAACTAAGCATAATTTAAGCTTAAAGCTTTACATTATGCACATGTAATAATTAAAACATAAAGGATATGATTAACAACCTAAATGGCTAGATACCGCAGATCACAACTCCATGGGCCACACGCTTGGAGTGCATCAGCTATAAAGCCTAACAAAAAAAAAAAGGAAATAAAAGATATAGCTCAATGAATGACACACTCGAAGATCTGAGGTTACATTCCAAAAACAAAACTTAACTTCAATCCACAACACAACTAGCTACTCGGATGGTTGGCTTGACTCATATCATAAAGACAATCATTAAAGGAAGACCTAAACACAGAGAAGTGATCCATGAAAATTCCTCTATAATGTTTAACTAAATCTAAGAAAAAGGAAATCATGCTTCTCTGAATAGTAGTAGGGCATTACAAAGTCCAAAGGCAATTCTGATAAAGGTATATACACCAAAAGAACATTTGAAAGTAGTATACTTCAGATCCTCAGAAGCAGCAGAGACATGGGTATAGCTAGAATGTACATCTAAAAAGTGATAAAATGAATGTCTAGCGAACCTCTCTAACATCTAGTGAAGGAAGGAAATGAGGAAATGGTGCTTCCTAGTGGAAGCATGCAACTTCATATAGTCAGTGCAAACCTGTCACTCAAACTAACCCATTCAATGTTAGAAGTGCAATAGATGATCTCATTATCTGGCCACATAAGCACTGTCTTCCTAATTACTTCTTGTAAGATCGAGATCAAATGCCTTTTACAATTAGGATAGGGCTTAGCATTATCCTCCAAATGGATCCTATGTTGTACAATCAAGGGACTATACTATTAATATCCCTTAAAGCCCAACCTATGGCTCCCATGTTCACTCTAAGCAGGACACTCAAAGCACAACAATTAGTTTGTCCTCTCACTCTTGATCTAAGTTAGAAGCAATAATTACATCTAAAGATTGATCATGTCCGAAAAATGAATACTTAAGACAATTAGTAAGAGGTTTTAACTCAAGAGATGTAGGAGGGGAATTACACATAGTAGTAGAAAATTTGAACTTCCCTGTCCCATCTAGTTCTTTTGAATTAGTTAGCTCTACTGTTTCTATAGTTCGAAAACTCCCCAGCTCATTATTCTTTGCTTCCTGAAATTAAACATTCAAACATAGAGCAAAAGTCATCAAGCACATCATATTCAAGCTCATCATTAATTAGAAAAGACTTATGCTCAATAGCAAACCTATCATCAAACTCATTGTAAAAAATAAAGTCCTCTACCAAGTTAAACTGTAGAAGTGTTTATCTCGTTAAGTCTTGAAGGTTGTATTTCTAAATTAAAAATGCTCAATTCTAAAGTCATGTTACCAAAAGCCAGTTTCATCATTCCATTTTTATAGCTAATCAGAGCATTTTCACTAGCCAAGAGAGGACACCCAAAATAATGGGGATTTGATTAGCAAAATTAGCCATATTCTTAGTTTCAAACACAACAAAGTCTTTTGGGTAAATAAATTCACTCACCTTAATCGACACATCTTCTACAACATCCCTAGGCAACTTGATTGATCTATTAACCAAATGGATGATGATCTTAGTAGGTTTCAGCTCACCTAACCCTATGCCCTCATACATAGTGAAGGGTAACAAATTTAGACTAGCCCTAAGTTAAGCAATGTTCTATGAATGATTTTATCCCCTATGACTATAGAAATAGTAAGGCAGTTGAGGTCCTCATCCTTTACTAAGATTTGATGGAAAATAATAAAACTAGGACTAGAAGCTAAGAAAGTCTTCTTAGGAACACTAGTGACTCTTTTACTAGTAGGCAAATTCATCAAAAATCTACTATAAGGAAGCATATGTTGAACAGCATGAAGTAATGGAATGTTGATTTTAACTTAAGAGAATGCCTCTCTTGTCCTATCAGCATGGGCTTGGACATTCTTTTTCAGCCTATAGTGCAAAGGATGTATGTGCTTATGAACTCAATCAACAGTAGTAGGAGACGAAAAAACCTTAGGAGATAAGGGATCCATTGTAGCAGCAAAATCCTTCTTATTAAGCTCCTCTTGATCACTACATAGGCTACAAAGGGGGTCATTATGAGAACCACTAGGGACACCATTAGTAATATCCATTAACTTACTGGATAAACTAGTCTCTAGGGAGAAGAGGAAGAAGAAGATGATTCCTAAAAGGAAGTGTTGGGGTGTATGCAAGTTTCTTTTGAATTTTCCGCTTGATTATCAATCTCTCTACCATATCTAAGAGATATAAATGTATTTAGCCCCTAAGAGAACCACACTTTAGGTTGGGGGATAGGAACCAGATTATTTACTCCTTAAGAGAAGTTAGGGTGATTTTCCCACCCTAGGTTAAAGTATACGAGAATGGGTCATTATTTGGTCTTTGGTGGGCTACATTCACTTGCTCCTATCCAGCAAAAATTGTTAAGCAAAGTGAAGACATAAACTCAATGTATGATCTAAGGCCTGATAATGAGAACATGACACCATAAAAGTCCAAGGAGTTTGGTGGCATTAGACATGTAGCCCCTTAAACATGTTCTCTAAGACTGCAATGTTAGACTCTAGATGACTCACATCAAAACAACACGCATTCCATAATGAGGAAACCCAAAACTTAGACTATTATCCCTAATGGTTCCTACTGCATGGTCCTGTCAGCTAAGTCCTCTAAAATCTCTCAAGTAGTAGTGGCGCTCTTAGAAAGAAAGCAACCCTAACACATGGACTCTAATATGGTTCTAGTTTGCTAGTTAAGTCCTCCGTAAATAATTTCACAAAGATGTGATTGTTCTAGACCGTGATTGGTCCACTGAGCCAACAACAATTTTGACATTGAGAAAATATTTTCTTAAGAACAACTTATCAAAGTCTTTCCAAGTAGAAATAAAATTAGCAGTTAAGCCATACATCCATCTTTTAGCAGCATTTTTAAAACAACAGAACTAATTTCATTCTAGGGAAATACATCACGGAATACATTGTTAAATTCCTGCAAAAATAGATATGCATCTTCTAAATTAGTAAACTTAGGGAGCATTTGAGCATATGAGGGTGAATTTAAAAGTCACATTAGGTCCTAGGTCATGCAAGTTAAAGAACGATGACAAAATACTCATTGGAAGCAAAAAAATATCATACAAGGTTCTCAGTTCAGATTTAAGGTCCAATTCAACCTCAGGTTCAATCCTATCAAGTCTTTTCTTTCTCTTAGGCTGTCTCACCACTAAAGTACTCATTGGTCTTTTATTTTTTTCTAATTTTTATGGATATTTTTAAAGAAGCAAAAATAGAAATTAAATTCAAACCTAAAAGGCAGGAGATAAAATGGAAATTAAATAGAAAATAAAAACTCCAAATTTAGAATAATATACATAGAAATTTCATTTAAATCAAGGAGAACATGGCCATATTTCCAATTTTTTTCTAACCCAGAATAATGCAGCAAACTCAACATAGAAAACTAATTCTAAAAATTACAGAAAATTCTATAAATTTCAGGAAAATCCTCTAAAATTTTTCTAGACTCTAAAAATCCCCAAAAACCTACCAAAAAGATTGGAAAAGAAAAAAAGTGCCAAATTTGCACAAAGAAATCAAAAACATAAACATCAAAATGAAAAAAAATTTGCACATAACTTGCATTGATTTTCTTTTCAATTTTGACGTCACCTAACTGTACTATTTAAAACTTATTACAGCCAAAAAAAAATTCAATCAAAAATTATCTATAACCTAATAAAAACTAAAACATCCCAAAAGAAAGAGAAAATATAAACCCTAAATAGGAAATAAAGAACCCCAAAATTCTGCACTACTTGCTTTTGAAAGAAACAAAACCAAATAAACACTTACACTCACATTCTTATATTGACATCCAAATTAAGAAAATAACTAGCCAAAATGACACCAAAAGGGCTCTAATCTTACTACTAAATAGGAATTTGCCTGTTCATAATATTATTATTAATTGGACAAAAATCTAAAGCATATCCATTACCTACCAAGCCTTTCGAACTCAAATTATGCATAAAATACAAAATGATGTCCAATAAGGGAATCATGATTAAAATATAGTAATTTAAACAGACAACATCAAATAGAAGGAGATTGAAATTCAAAATAATCAACTCGAAACCAAAGCTCAGCGTCGATAATGGAGGGAAGAAAGATTGGAATCAAAGTTAAAGGTTACCCACAAATCCTCAATGATGAACCCCACAAATCAAGTCCAAATTTCAATTCTCAATGGCACTTAAGCAAGAAACCATATCATAAATAGAACATATAGCAACGCAAAATATCAAAATATAGTCCCACATCATGAAGCTCATGAAGGACAACCCAAGGATTTGATTCATTGCTCTAATTTAGAATAGAGGAGGGAAACAAAACATAAGAATTGAAAGAACCAACTAGCAAATGTCAATTTGAACAAAACAACTCACAAATTATTTGATTTGACCAAAGCCTAGGCTAGTTACATCAATTTTCAGTGGCTAAATATGGATCTAGAACTACAATAAAAAGAAAACGAAGAAACTTGAAATCTAGAAAAAAATAAGAAACTGCTCTCTACTGCTACTTGTATTGGCTACTTGCTCTAATTAGAGCCCAAAGCAATGCAACACCGACTGTTAATTGTGGAAATTAATCATGAATTCAATCCAAACGATGCTTGCAACTGCCTACGAGATGCTTGAATAAGACCTTGAATGCCCAATTGATTTTTCATTGGGAAGCAGAAAAATGTGAAATAGAATCAAAAGGGGGCTCACTTAATTTTTATTCGGAGGGAGGTAAGGAGAGAGAAAAAAATTAAGGGGGTTAATTTGTGTGACGTTGGGCAATGAAAGAGGACAAAAAAATAAAAAGGGGAAAGAGAATCACATGTATTGGAATAGAAAGAAAGGGAAAAGAGCCATGATGGGTTGGGACTTCACGTAGGCAGCACATGACATGGGGGAAATAGAGAAGGAATGGGTGGAGATGGAGATAGGGGTGGTTTGTGCAAATGGTCGCGGGCTTCATTTTTCTTCTTTTTTTCAATTTGAGTAAACACGTTTCCTTTATCTCTTTTAAAGCAATTTATTCATTCTTTTCAAATTTTCACAATTCCTACAAAATAGACAAAAAAAAATAAAATAAAATTCTAGTTTAAACATTTATTCTGAGCACAACTTAGATAATAAAAGGATAATTATAAGAAGTACCTTGAACGTAGAACCTACTAAGGCTGTTCAAAGAAACGGTTTTGTATTCATAATTCATAAACATGCTAAATAGCTAGTTGGAAGAATTTATAGATGTTTTTGCTTATTCAGATGAGGAGGAGACAAGTATGAGCCCAAGGATTATCATGCATAGACTGGCAGTAAACCTCAAGACAAAATAAATGAAGCAACAGTGAAGGCTCTTTGCTTCGGGCAAGAACAAGGTTGTCTTAGAATGAGTACTGAAGCTCTTGGATACAAGCTTATCAAGGAATGTTGTTACCATGATTGGAGGGCAAACAAGGTCACACTCAAGAAGCCAAATGTCTTATGGAGGATATGCTTCAACTGCACTAACCTAAAAAACTTTAGTCCAAGGGACTATCTCCCATTCCCCTTAAGCTTCCTGTAAATGGTGGTTTAAGATCAACTTTTATAGCCCTAAGTTTATATAAGCGACACAACCTATGTCACTATTTAGTTACATGCTTTGAGTAACAACAGATTCTTCATTACCAAAATACATGTGCGTACAATAACAGACACTTTTCTTTAGGATAATAATACCAAATACTGTCAGTTCACCGAACCACTCTCTGCCACTCTCTCTCTGCAAGGCGACCCACCATCAGACGACCTCCCGACGACTCAGACAACCTTCACGCGGTAAGTCCCTAAAGGTGGCCTGTCAGTCTCACCTTCAGGTTCATTTGCTTCAATTGGCAGCCTTCATCGTTGGTGGTAAGTTAATCTGATCCAATTGGTAAGTCTCATCTTCATCTTCTTAAATTGGTTAGTCCCCCCTGTTGCTCTGGGCTTTTGGTTTTGCTTGATTCTTGTTGACAAGCTTCTGTAGAGAGGATTCTGACTTATCTGTTGGTTTAAGGTGAAAAGAAGAAGCATAATTTGATCCCCATTTCCCTTTCTCTCTGGGGATTCCATCATCGTGGAGTAACCTGCTGAACTGAATTGGAAGCATTGAAGTCGCTAAATCAGATCGGTCATTGGCGCCGTTACGACACGCCACTGTCGGTGGTGCAATTGCCCCGTCGCCGGTACCTACGCTGGTAGGTCGACTTTCACTGGCTCCTTTTATCTTGTTTTTACGTGCTTTGTCTGTGTCGTGTCGATCTCGCACTCCTTTTTCTTCGCTGGTAGTTTCCTCTCTTTTCCTGTCCTCCCCCCCGTTAATTTCTCACTTCGATCTGTGCTTCGTCCAATTCCATGATTGATTCTCTTATCATTCTTCTCATTTTTGCCCGATTCTGGAAATTGATTGTGTTTTTTTGTGTTTTTGGTGTTTCGTTCTTCGATTATTCTAGTGCTCTAACCTGCAGTGGTTAATACGCTATCTCTCTAGCTGCTTTCTCCCTCTAGCTGCTTTCTCTATCTTGTATAGCACAGAGCCCAGAACGGCCATCGGGTTAACCTTGGAGACGGCCAGTAATCGGTGCCGACAGCTTGCAAGGAGTCGGTGCCTCATCGGCGTCACTCAGCCGACCTGTACACCGGAGTCAATACCAAACTATTTTGCCCAAAGTACAGCAAAGGTGGTCCAGCTCGAGTGGTCTGTTTTCATAGTCATCGGTGACGTCTTCAATTTTCTCTTCAAGGCAGCTGGCAGTGGTGGTCGTAGAGGGGATTGAACCATCAAGCTGCATTTCTAACCTCAGTAGTAGTTCCTGTTTTACAAGTTAGAGGGATTTGCTGTTTAACATTTTGGTAAGCCCCTGGGCAATTTTTTTTACTTATTAGTATTACTTTGTGGCTTTATTACTATTTTCCTACTGTGTTAGTATATTGGGTGGATTTCTCTACCACTGTTATTATTAGTGTTGCGACTACTTTCAGTTTTTTAAGTAGCTCTTGACCAGTAGTTGGCTAGGGTGTGGGCTGTTCTCGTAAGCGTTTGCTTCTGTGGTGAGTCATGTAGCTGTTTCAGCCTGTCCTCTAGGGAGACTTGGGGCTAGGAAGGATTTAGGGTTGCCGAAGGTGCGCCTAGTGTCCTGGAATATTGGGTCTCTTACGGGTAAGTCGATAGAATTAGTTAAGGCTTTGCGTAAGCGTAAGACTAGTTTAGCTTGCATTCATGAGACGAAGTGGGTTGGTGCTCAAGCTAGAGAAATTGATGGGTATAAGCTATGGTACTCGGGATCTACCAAGGCGAAGAATGGAGTTGGCATCTAGGTCGAGAAAGATCTGGTGGACCAGGTGGTCGAAGTAAGGCGCAAAAGCGACCGTATTGTGGCCATTAAGGTTTTGGTGGGTTCAGTTTTCGTGAATGTGGTGAGTGTGTATG
>NCQV01139342.1:6244-16861 GCA_002740545.1 Lophocereus schottii | reverse complement strand
AAAAAAAAAGAGGGAACTTATTTTTGCTTTTCCCTCTAAAAGTCAGGTCTTTTTTCCTGGGAGCACAAAAAATCAATTCTTATAAGGTAGCTTTATGGCAATTTTATTTGTTTGCCACAATAAATACATATTTCGTGGCAACTTTATGAATTAGCCACAATAAAATCATATTCTTATAGCCACAATAAATTGCCAAAAAGAAAGGATTTTAGAGCTAACCCTAAGCTATACATCACATACGCCGTCAATTTCACGGGTGTTACCCCCGAACCCCCTCCTTGAGTCTGCAGAAGGGGGCTAAAAACATATTCAAGGCATTCTAACAATACAAATTAAAGAAAAATAAAGGAGGGAATTCTTTTCACTTGATAAAAATTTCCCACTAAAACGAACCCCTTTTTTAAAAAACATAAATGTCTTTTGTGGCAATTTTGGCTAATTGCCACAACACACTCAACTTTTTGTGGCAATATTAGATATGCTACAATTATTTTACTACTTTTAGATTATTGTAACAAATTTAAATTTGCTACAATAAAATTGCTATAAAAAATAAATTTTCTTGTAGTGTTATTCTTTCACTTCTTAAAAAGTGAGAGACAGAAGAGAGTTTGAGAGAGAATAATTGCTACAAACTGAGAGAAAATCATCAAGCTAGGAAAAAGATTCAAGGAATGAGCCTAAGCTTGCTTTAATATAAGTGCATATATGAGTGTCGCATGACCATGTGTAATTTTTTTTCCTTTGTAAATTCTTTCACAAAAGAGGCTCAGCACAGTTGAGTTACACAAGGCAGGGGTAACCCATGTAAAGTGTTTATTTGTCCACTCTTCTTCTAGGCATGTTAAAATGGTCCTATTGTTTTCTAGTACAGTCTTGCTGCTTTCAGAGGTGCCATTGCCTCTCCTGGTCTTCCCCCTTTCACTTCTTAAGCTTAATCTAGCATGGTCTGTCTCTTTTGCTCTTCAAAAATCCCAACCTTAGTTCTTCTTAACTAGACACTTATAAACATATATAAAATCTATTAAGTTCCCTAATATAGGCTGTATTAGGACCTACAATTAAGTGTTATAGGTATCGAAATTGTATTGGTTAAGAACTGAACACCCATAGATTTTTGTTTATTTTAAGGTACAATATGAGGAAGTGACCTTTTATAGTGAAATGGTTGCATTTAGCGTAAACAACAAGCCTTTTAAATCTTTAGCCTCCCTAAGATGACATATGTCGTCTCGTTAGGGGTTATAAAAGATATATCCACAAATCTCGAAAAAGAAAAGCAAAAGAGAAAGGGAAATGCAAAATCTTTTTGGATTTTTTAGAACTTTCAAAAAATAACCTCACAATAGGATAAATGCACATCTCAAAATCCAAATCACCCTAATAACCGACACCGTCATCGCATATCCCTAAGAGGTGCACATCAAGAGTATGTGTCCTCAGTTATCACAAAGACATATCAAATTCTAACTGCTTGTGTGATAAGCACAGCAAAAGTGGGAACTTACTTTAGGGTTGTAGAACTATCCTCTCAATTGTTTAATGAAATTAAGGGTTCGGTCAAAATATCATTGCAATGGTACTTCCTAGCATATGCTTGCTAAGGTTCTAAATTCTCTACCATTTGTATACACAATCCATGATGATAATGTAGAGGACTTTGGTGGTTGTAATTTGGCTAGGGGTAAAAAGGTTAAGGGATCGTCAAATGTTTGAGGGAAATATGGTGCCAAGTAGCAAAAGACTAAGGAGCAATAGAAAACCCACCACACAAGTACTTAAACCATTATGCCTCTTTAGGCAATCACATTTACAACCCTCTGAAAATTACACTTGTGAGATATAAGTATGGAAAAGTCAAAGTAAAATTGCTATGTCCACACTTTTATTCCTAATATTTTCTTCTTCTTTCCCTCATTCTTTTAAATAAATAATGAATGGCATAGAGAGGCAAATGAAAGATTAAGTTACTCAAATTCAAGTGTCCTCAAGTCAAACTTACACCTAGCTCACAAAGACAAAGGGGAAATATCTCATATTCACAATGTTTACACCCCTTCATAACATTTAGCATCAAACAATCACGAAACCACTATTAACACCCATAATTTCCCCTTACAACTCAACAAAGTAAATCCCACTTAATCTTGGCGTAGACACAAAGAGATGTGTTTGGCTGAAGGCTAATTAGGAAGGTTCATATCTGAAGCAGGCAGATAGAAGCTATAAAAGGCATTAGGCTAAAGCCCAATAATTCCTCAAAAAGAGACTAATTTAATCATATAAGTTGTCAGGCTTAAGCATTGGGGTGAAGCCCAAATAAAGAGCTTAATAAAATTTAGTGCCTTAATGCCTTGAATATTTAAATTTGTGACTTGTAAAAGAAATAAAGATCCAACCAAGATCTCCTAAAAAAAAGGGTAAGGATCTTTGAGTCCTTATAAAATTAGAAATATATTCTATATCTAAAAAGATATGGAATCCTAGTTAAATTTCTCTAGGAGACATAAGCTCCAATATAAGCAAATCATGATCAAACTCAAGAGGTATGTCAATTAGACTCTCACAAGCAACTTAAAGCTTATTTCCTAGTTGCCTGCTTAAATTGTCCTAATTAGAGCATAGGAAACTCTTGGAGAGGACAAAAAGACCTTCATTTAAGAGACGTTTTGCAGGTAATCCTTGGCTGGTTGCACAAGTTCTTTGAGATTGTAAGTGAAGCTGAAAAAATCTACTATAGTTGAAACAATTGGCCCATCTATCTGGACCTAGAGTTGAGCAAGATGCCACCTAAGAATAGTAATAGCAAAGCATAATGTCCTTCAAAACTAAGATCCTATGACTAGGACCTACGGAAATGATGATTTCATTATGGAATACAAAACCAAGAAGGTATAACTCCTCAGAGGAAATCTGTCCCCCAGATGTGCTTATATCTTACACCAAGGAGGCCAGATGTGCTTATATCTTACACCAAGGAGACCATACTCCAAACAAAATTAATGAGGTGATCAAACTAAATGTCAATAAAGTCATATCTCCATTAATGAACAAGTTGAATTCTTTTTTGGCTTCTCAAAGAAAGTTAGAGAAAGAAACCCCTAAGAGACTTCCTATAAAAAATCGGGTAGGGACTTCCATGACCTATAAGGAGTTTTTCCTTAAGGAACTAAAGGATAAAGATTATAAGAATAAGATTGCCAAGGGAAGGAACATAAGTGAAAATGTCTAGCGGTAGAGCTTGAACCGCAATAGGGCTAAGTAGGAGAAATCCATGTAGAAGAGGCTTGTTCAAGATTGGTCTTAATAGGAGCAGATTCTCAAGAACAAAGCTCAAGCTTTGTCAAAGTCATATCATATGAACAACATTCAAGAGAAAATATAAGGAAGACCAACAATTAAGGTGATGCATTGATGAGCTGCCATCAATTCAAGACACCGTTAATATTGAGAATTGGGAACTTGAACTCCCACAATAGATTAAAATGCATAAAATAGGGCAATTTAATGGGACTATAGACAATCGAAAGCTCCTTGATACTTAGCTTAGATTTATCTTAACCATCACCTTGAGAAGTTCTGATGCGCAAATACTTTCCTACTATCCTTAAATAAGCAACACGTACCTGGTTCAACAAGCCACCCTTAACACATATTAGATTCTAGGTTGATCTTTCAACTAGCTTTAGAAGCTATCTCATTACTAGTAGAAGGATTCCAAAGTCAACGATTAAACTAATGAAGTTGGCAAAAAAAGATCAGGAATCATTGGTAGAATATGTGGAGACAATTACTCATGAAGCAGTCTTTGTGGATGACCATAAGGTGAATGTGGTTTTAATTCCTTCACTAATGGCATTAGGGACAAAGGCTTATATAGAATATTCATCATGGAACCACCAAATACATCGAAAGAGGCCTTGAAGATGGCAAAAAGGTGCACAACTGGAGGCAATCATAAAAGGGATAAGGAGTTCCAAAAACGTATCCAAGACATATAAAAAGGCCTGGCCAAACAAAATCAAAAGAAAAAGAAAGAGAGGACCTTTAAGACATTTTTAACACCTCAAGGAGTGAAATTTTGATAGAAATCATGGGTTGTGTACACATGATTATAAGCTTCTAAAGCAAAGGCCTAAGAACAAGCACAAAGACAAGTGGTGCGCATTTCACCAAGACTATGGGTACAACACAACATATTGTTGGGATATAGATAAAGTACTCAATGATCTAGCTAACAAAACAAAGCTAGATAAGTGTTTCAAGAATAGATCCTAAAAGAAGAGGAAGTATCTAGATGAATGGGCTTCAGAAGAAGACAACTCTCAATATACACACAAAGGCATCATACAAGTAACCTTTAGGGGCCATCTATCGCTAGATTATTAAATAGTGCCTTGAAGGGTCATTTGAAATCTAGGTCAAGAAAGTGTAGGACTAAACTAAGTAATTGTGAATTTTCCTCCCAGGATCATTTGTAAAGATGCTAGATCTATATCTTAGTCCTATGATGTTTATATGCTTATTAGCTTTATAACAGCTAACTGATAGATTAGTATTGTGTAGGAAGATACTAGAAGCTCTATCGATATTATGTTTTGTGATTGTTTTGTCAAGCTTGGGGTTTGGGAAAAAGATATGTCTCTACACCATCTCTCATCATGGGTTTCACAAGGCATATTACATTACCCAAAGGGATGATCAAGATTGCTACTAATGTAGGGAATTGGAAGGGAAAGACTAGCAACTCAATGGCAGATTATATCATCACGTGCTTATGTTATGCCTATGATAAAGTTATGTTGAGACCACTCCAAAATTATCTGGAAACAGCATTGTCCATCTACAACCCCAGGATATAATATCTGGTAGATGATGGCTCTTTGGGTAAGATTGTGGGAGATCAGACTAGTGCAATAGAGTAGTATATAGCCACTATGAAGGTCATATTCTGAAATTCAAAATGTGAAGTGGGGGAGGCCTTATAGACTAATAAGACACAAGCTACGCAGTAGTTAAAGGACAATGTAATTCGAATCCATATACTTCATAACAGAGATGGCAAGCAACTTAAGCCATAGTAAGGGCCAATTACAAGAGGTGTTTCAGGCCTATGAGTAGTCCATGACTGTACTAATTATTATAGACATGGAGCTAGCCATTCAAAAAGCACTTACGTCCTTGCTGAAGCAATTTGTAAATGTGTGTGCTTGTGTAGTAGAAGAGATGTAACTAATATATTATAAAATCATGGTTCATAAGTTAGTTAAGAACTCTCAGATGAAGCCTATGAAGTAGAAAAGGAGACACTATACCCTTCACAAGGAACAAGGCAGTGTCAGAACAAGTGCACAAATTATTGGATGGAGGATTTATTAAGAAATGCTACTGTTCTAACTAATGAAAAAGCCCAATATATCACAGAGGGTGTATATGGACCTTAACAAGTGTATCCTAAAGATTATTTCCCACTTCCAAAGATTGATCACTTAATGAATTTGAGTAGTACTCATGGTCACCTGAGATTCACATATGCCTAGTATGGTTTTCACCAAATACATATGTGGGAATAAGATCAGGAGCATATAACCTTCATTACACACATGGGGTTAAACTACTATAAATCCATCATTTGGGTTAAAAACATTACTTTTACATATTAGAGATTATTTAACAAGCTCTTTGAATGGTAAATTAGCTAAAACATGGAAGTTTACATTTATAATATAATTCTAAATCTTAAGACCTTATATCAAGACTTTTTAGATTTAAGGAGACCTTCAACACTCTGAGAAGGTTTGACATGAAACTAAATCCCAAAAGGCATCCTTTTAGGTATTAACTAGCTATTTTCTAAGGTTTATAATCAATGAACTATAGATTGATGTAAATACTAAAAAATTAAAAGTAGTTGTAGGCATGTAAAGCCCCAAATATATCAAAGAGTTCCCAGAAACCTAACCAACAATATGGCAAACCTGGGACAATTTGTTTTTTGACTTTGTGCAAAATTGCCTCCCATTCTTTATGTGCTTAAACTCATTTAAGGACTTAAGATGGACTGAAGAAATAAAGGAAACTTTTGAACAGTATCCATTTAAGATACCATCACTTTCCACCCATCATCCTGGAGATGATTGCTTTGGGTATATGTCCATATTTGAAATGGTCATGATGAGGGAAGATAACAAGAAATAGATTCTTGTTTGCTTTGTTAGTCATGTCTTGAAAGGTCAAGAACACAACTATCCAAGAATTGAGAAGGTGGTCATGGCGTTAGCCATTGTAGGAAGAAAGTTGAGACATTAATTTAAGGAGCATCCAATCAAGGTCTTGATAGATCACCCATTAAATAAGATGATGCAGAAGCATGATTGTTCAAGGAGGATGTTACTTTAGGTAGTGGAGTTCCTTGGGTTTTACATAATGTTTATGCCTAGAACAAGAATCAAGAAATAAGTCATATTTAATTTCTTCACTGAGTGTAGGTTTAAGTATGAAGGCCTAAAACTCAAAGCACAATGGATTAACTTAGATCTCTCTAGAAGGAAAGATATATGGGTATTCCCTAAAGTTTGCATTTATAGCTACCAATAATAAAGCAAAGTTTGAAGCAATCACAGTAGGTTTGAAGATGTACAAGGCCTTAAAGGCAATGAATATCAAGGTCTTTAGTCACTCATAGCTAGTGGTAAGATCAAAGGTGAGTTTGAGGCTAAGGAAAACCAAGTGGTCAAATATAGTTAAGGTTAAAAAATTCATCAAAGAATGGCTTTGGCTTGAGATAGCCAAAATACCAAAGGTCAGAGAACCACTAGGCAGATGCATTATATAAGCTGGCAAGCTTAACACAATTGAGTGTACGAGAGCAGTCTCCTGGGAGATTACGAGACACTAAATATAAAGCATAAAGAGGCCAATGTTTGACATATGGATGACTCATAGATGGCACCCATCATATATTATATGGAAAGTGGAAAGCTCCCAAATGATCCAAAAGAAGCTAAAAAGTTTAAAACAAGGGCACCTTAGTTGTTTATATTTCAAGGGGAATTGTATAAGAATGTAACGCCTCTAGCGCTAGGGCTAGAAGTGTTAGTATTTTCTCAAATTTTAAGGTGAAACGGACAGAGTTTCGCCTAAAAATTAACCAATTCCTAGCCTTAAAGCCTTACATTGGATCCATGTAATGAATAAAAACATAAAAGAACACCAAAGCAAGCTCAAAGACAACACGTTGGACTCTACAATTCTACGGGCCACATGCCCAGAGTATTCTAATGAATAAATTCAATAACAAAGAAGGAAATAAAAGATACAACTCGATAGTTCATACATCCAGAGTGCTGGGGGTTTACATCCCAAAAATAAACAATTCCAATGAAAGGTGATTGACTAATCACATGGTTGGCTCATATCCATACAGAGCAACTTCTAAACAATGTGCAATACATAAGCCAGAGTACTTTATTTATGTACATTTATAATTCTAGGGATACATCATATTTACACCATTTAACACGCACGTCTACTTCTGTATGTGCACACATGACACCTTGTTCGAAGTGAGGGGGCATTCCAACTTGGCATACGTAAATCGTCTATCTTTCACATCGAAAACCTTAGAAAAGGGAAAATAGAGAGGGGATGAGCTACCACATGCTTAGTGAGTATTTCTCAACTCCTTGAAAACCAAAACATTTGCAGACAATAGTAATAGGTACTAATTACACAATATTTATATACATTACTATCATATTAGGCAATCAAATATTCCCAAGGAAACCATCACCTCTAAACTTCACACCAAGCCACTTCAGCTCATGTTTACGACCTTAATAACCAAACTCTCTTGGAAACAGGCATTCAAGAATATAGCCAAGTAAAATGATAAAGATAGGGTGAGAAAGCTTTTAGTCATGCATTTTGGAAACATAGTAACTCATTGTATTTTTAAAGAACCACTTATAATTCATTCTAGCCTCTTTAAAGCTCATGCGGTTTTTAAAAGTTCCTGAAACACCCATAATGGTGAGAATTCAAACCGCTTTCTTATATGTTAGGAAAATATCTTTTTATTCAGGAATAAGATCATATAATGTGCTGGTTAGGGAAGATCATCACTTACCCTATGTGAGGCCATCGAATTATGCCCAGTACATGACATATTTTGGACCATGACTCTCGTCAGAGTCTTCTGGGGTTCCCATTTCTGGGTCTAACTCCCTAGGCAGTAGGGTTCCTGTAAACTAGGTCGATTCCCTAACCATTCATCCATTCAAGGCACTTATCTCAGCCATTAAAATATTACTAAACCATTATAGGTTATTAAAAAGGGGTCACTCACTGTAAGTCTCACCTTTAAGTGAGTCACGAATCACTTCTTTTTAATAGTTGCTTATGTAATTAAAACTACACTTGTCTAGCGAAATAACCCATAATCTCATCAATGGTTTACTGTTCTTTCATTTTCAACAAGGAAAATCTCTTAAGACCATGGTGAGTCCACCAACTCACAATTTAAAGCTTAAATAATTAATTAGCATATAATTTAAACTAGGTCCCGAAGTAAAACATCTCCCATTGCCCTTTTTAAGTTTATTTCAATCCTTGAAACGTAAAAGAACGAAATATAATACAAACCAAACCCTTAAAGCATTTTCAAGCTCATAACTCATTTCCTTTTTAAATTCCTAAACCTATCGATCAGTCAGGTAGGTCATTCAGTTGAGCAGTTCGACAATTTAGGGTTATTCAGGCTACAATGTCTTAGCAATCGAAATTGGCAACTGTTGAACACTTAGAAACATCTTGAAATCATGAAAATAAGTTTTAAAAGAACTTTTAAAATCTTCTAAAACTCGCATATCATTCACTAAAGATCAATTTATTAACTCAAGGGGGAAGGGGTTTACAAATAGCACATTCGTTTCAATTCGCTGGACTAGTTTTAGTAGAATCTACCAAATACCATAATTACTATGCAATTCACATGATTGTGATTAATATCAATTCTAGGCTCCCTCCTCACTCAACATTGTCCACAAAAACCTCGAACCACTCATTAGTTTCACCTTAAACCTTTTAAGTACCAAACTCAGTTCAGTACCATGACAGTTCAATCGTTTAACTTGCAAGATCACTATCCATAACAATAATTTGCATATGTACTCCCCCAAAATAGAATTTAAAGCATATTTAAATTGATTTTAACGACAACATTAGGTAATCTGTTTGCTCCCAAATTCCCTAAATTGACCGGTTAGCAAAACTATGCATCAACTCAACATATATGAGACCAGAATCAGCATCATCATCATTTTTCCTAGATTTTAACCTCAAATCCTCCAATTACTGATAACAATTTCAAAATTAAACATGAACTACCTATGATCATTCAATTTTATTTGAAGTTACTAATAATTAGGAGAAAGAGAAAGACCCACCTCGAATCCAACCTAAGCATGCATTCTAAGGGCCGTTGGTGCTAAATTTGGATGCTTAAGAACCTGGAATTCGTCTCCTAATTTGATGCCAAATGTCATCTTTGAGCCATCCTGCCCAGACCCCTTTTTTGGCCCTCAATTTTGGTTTGCTTCCTCTCTGGAGCCACGCCCAACCATCGACAATGGTGGGCGCGGTGGTGGTGGCGCATAGCCTGCGATGCTCACCTCTCTCCCACGCCCTCGCTTCTCTTGCTTTCTTTTTCTTTCTAATTCCGGTGGACCGCGGAGGGTGGTTGCGGCCAGTCACCATTGTGGCGGTGGCACACCCCCATCCTCAACCTTCTCTCCTCTCGTCTCTGCTGGCCAGTTTAAGGGATCGCAAGGGTTAGGTCGAAGCAAAAAACCCCCTCGCTGTGTTCTCGTGTGAACAGAATGGGGGCTTCGGTCCCCCTTTTGGCCCTTCTCTCTCTCTCTCTCTTTTTGATCAATTGCTAGTCAACTCTAGTCCTTGGCCCCCAAATCACTAGTGCATAGTTTAAACTCTAGTCTAAACACTCTAATAATCAGCATTTTAATTAAATTTGGGAAACAACTAAATGAAACTATCAGCACAATTTAATGGCACAAATTAGCACGATTTAAATTTTAAAATCAATAATAATGATAATTCACTTTTTAATAAAATTGTCACTTAAGCAAGCATGTTAGTATTAATCTAACTTCATTAAAACAATAAAATACAATTTGTAATAGGCTAGATAGATCAAATAAAATGCGGGTATTACAAAGCGAGAATATGCAAAACCCCTATTAAAGTGTATGACCAAGGAAAGAGCAAATTACTTCCTTAAAGAAAATTATGAGTGCAATTATGTGTCACATGTATAGGAAGGGTGCTAGAAAGGAAGGTGCAGAGAGCAGGATTCTATCAGCCTACTTTGCTCAAAGACATACTAGACTATGTTTCAAGTCTGACAAGTGCCAATTTTACTCCCCATTATGCATGGATCGGCCACCAATCCATTTTGTGGAGCCTATACCTCTGATCAAGTGGGGAGTCGACATCCTAGCCCTTTCTTATAAGTATTCAGACAAAGGATGTTGTTGTTTGTTGTCGTGGACTACTTTACAAAGTGGATATAAGTTAAGCTATTGCAACTACCATAGAAAA
>NCQV01139326.1:2079-14238 GCA_002740545.1 Lophocereus schottii | reverse complement strand
GACAAAGTTTTGCTTAAAAACGACTCATTTCCTAGGCTTAAAGATTTACATTAAATCCCTGCAATCACCAGAAGCATAAAGAACTCTAAAATAAGCTCAATGGCTACACGTCGGAGTTTATAACTCTACGCGACACTCGCCCAGAGTACATCAAAACAATAAAGTTTAATAATAAAGAAGGAAATAAAAGATACAATTCAACAGATCACACATCCGAAGTACAGGGGCTTCACATCCCAAAAATAAATAACCTAAACAAATGGTGACTGACTAATCAGACGGTTAGCTCACATGTCCATACAAAGTGACTTCTAAACAATACGCATTACATGAACTAGAGTACTTTGTTTACATGCATTCACAACTCTAGGATGCATCATATTACATCGTTTAACACTTGAGTCTACTTCTATATGTGCATATGTGACATTTTTTTAAAGCAAGGGTAGACTCCATCTCAACATAAGTAAATTGACTTCTGCCTATCGCAATGAAAACCAGGGAAAAAGGAGAAATAGTAATGGGATAAGCAACCACATGCTCAGTGAGTATTTTTCGACTCCTTAAAACCGAAACCATTTATAGGCAATAATTATAATAATACGTGGCATTCACACAACATTTTTATATTACTATCATATTAGGCAGTCATAGTCCCTAAGGAACATCATCACCCCTAAACTTCATGCTAGCCGCTTAAGCTCATTTCTAGGCCCTTAATAACCAAACTTCCTTAATAAACAAGCATTTAGGCACATAGGCAAGTAAACAACAAGAAAGGGGCAAAATGCTTTCGAATATGTGTTTTGAAAATGTAGTGACTCATGTTGTTTTCAAAGAATTATTTACAAATCACACTAGCCTCTTCAAAGGATCGTTTACTAATGAAACTAGCTTCTTTAAAGAATAGTTTACAAATCAAGCTAACCTCACTAAAGAATTGTTTACAAATCAAACTAGCCTCCTCGAGGCTCATATACTCTTTAAAAAGAAATATCTTTCGTATTGCTCCTCCAATGACCCTTATAAGCTTTTTAAATCTTATTTGAACTGGCCTCTTAAAGGGGCTTAAAATCTTTCTTTTTCCTGAAATATTTAAAATGGCGAAATGCCAACTGCTTTTTTTACTTATTAGGAAAATACTCTTGGCATAAGATCGTAATAATATGTTGGTTGGGTGCGATCTATTCTCGACCCCTGGTGAGGCTATCGTTCACACATAAATATAAGGTCTTACACCCAGAATAGCTACATAATTAGACATACACCCTCGTCAGGGTCTTCTAAGGTTTCCCACTACTGGGACTACTCCGTAGGCTAGGGATTCCCCCGTTCTAGTAGGTTCACTCCTGTAATAACCCAACCCTAACCCATATTTATTTATTTAAATTATATTTATTTATTTAATTAATCATATTTATTCATTTAATTAATCATCTTTATTGATTTAATCACTCATGGTTATTTGTTTAATCAATCATGTTTATTAATTTACTTACCCTCAATTTATATATCTACCGAATTACCTCATGTCATTTAAATTTTCCGCTTTAATTTATCGAATTTAATCATTCTAGTTGGGGGACATTTCATTTGGGTCCCATTTTGCAATTCAAGTTTCATTGATTGTTAATTCAAGTTTCGTTGATTGATTAAAAATCGGGTGAATCGATAGTAGGCCTCGATAATTATGGTTTAAGAAACTATTATTACCATTACCATTATTATTATTATTATTATTATTATTATTATTATTATTATTATTATTATTGTTGTTGTTATTGTTGTTGTTGTTGTTATTATTATTATTATTATTATTGTTATTATTATTATTATAGCTTCACAAAAATTAATTTCAAGCTACGAAAATTCAATCACATATGGTTTACTTTCCTTCCCGGGCCCAAACCATATAAGCCAATCATAGCCCAAGAAGCTTACATTGTTAACCATGATTTAAATCTAATCTTAAACTTGACCATGGTTAGCCAAAGAGCTCCTTTATGGGAGTTAAATACTAGCCAAGTTATGTTGATTCATTTCTAACCAAGTAAAATCCACACACACTCATCTTCTCTCCCCTTTCTCTCTCTTTTTGAGCTCCAAGTAAGTGATCTCAACTTGGGATTCTTTTCATTTTGATTTTTGTTTTTGTGATTTGGGTTTTGATCATGTTCGTTGGAAGGAAACAAGAGTTATTTTGATGTTTTTAATTACGGATTGAGCTTGAAACATGCTAGGGTTTAGGGGTTTGCCATGATCATGTTAGCTTAAGTCAAGTGATGGATTTGGATTGTTTTGCATATGATTTTGTAATATTTAGTCTTATTGATAATTATGATGGTGTTTTTGGTGATTTAGAATGTGTTGAAGGTGAGTTCCAGTTGGCCATAAACTAGGATTCTACTGATATTTAGCTCTCCTTCAATGGCAAGTATGTTATTTAATGGCAAGCATGTTAGCTTAAGTCAAGTGAAATTGAATATTATGGATTAATATGGTGATGAGAAGGACCAAAACTTTGTTACATTATTTTAAGGAGTGATTTTAGATGATGATTTATGTGAAAAGAAAGGAGAACGCAGTGAGAGTGTGGCTGTGAATGGACAGAAAATAGGGGCCACTTTGCCTATAAACTGGTAATGATCGGCCTTGGTAAAGCTTATGATTTTGGAGGGTTAGGTAGATTAGTGAGTTAGCTTTCAAATACCTTTTGAATTACTTTAATTCGAGTTCTATGGACAAAGTTATGGCTATTTTGCTAGAATTGCATAAGTTCGACTAAAACTGGCACACTTGTGTTCTAGCTCCATTCTGGGAACCCTATTCTGGAAATCATATTTTGTCTTACAAATAAACATTTTTTAAGACTTCTTAATCTTTCCATATTGGAGTTTTAGGCCTCCATTTGATGTCAAGGGTGAAAGTCATAAATTTTTGAAGTGAACTAACCTGCTTTGGTGCAAATTGGGCTGTTATTGAAATTTCTGTGCGGCGTATACTTGGAGGAAAATTCAAAAAATTTTGCTGTAGAATGTCCATACTATTTTCAAATTTCCTATACGATTTCATGAATGTTGGTTGAGTATTTTGAGTTTGGTGATTTTTGATAGCATTTTGAGTAATTGTGTAAAGAGCAATAATAAAGATTGAGTGAGATTGATTCACGATCTCATTTTGTGTATTTTGGACCAGGTAAGGTCATTTAAGGGGGGAAACAAATGTTATGGGGTTTAATAGGGCATTTACCTCAATTAGGGAGAGAAAGGAAGGCAAGTATGTACTGTGGGAGTATGTTTATGAGTTACGGACTTTACAAAGGAAAATGCCAAGTTTAATGAGTTTAATAGCTTCCATGGTGTTCAATGACTCACTTGGGGTGGTTGTTGGGCTTATGAATGAAATATGAAATATGTTGGCCGGAGGTACTGTGAAGTGCAAGGTATCACCAATGTAAAAGGCGATTGTACCTGCAAGAGCAAACACAATTATGAAAACAAAATGAGGTTTTACTATGTGGCGCATAATGAGGAATCTTCCAAATGCCAATGTCCATACCACTTCTTTGACCCAGATGGGACTCGATGTGCTCACATGCTACTCATATTCACATCCAATTTGCTAAAAACAATTCCATCAGCATATATTGTTAACAAAGATGATAGCAAAAGCACCAAATCACAAATTCAATAGTGTTTTGGCATATGCTTGTGGAGAAATAGCTATGCAAAATAAGCTGATAGGTGATGTGTGATCTCATTTTTACAAGTGTATGGATCTGCCTGCGTACAACGCTGTAAAGTTGCAAGTGTTGTTGAGTTCCATAATTTTAGTCGAGTGGCAACTTCACAACATGGGTGGTGAGTCAGCAAGTAACGCAACAATGAATCTACAGACCTACTTTGGATGTGCGTTGCCAAAACACATTAAGATACATCGACCCCCTGATGTCCTTAACCAAAGGAAGATGAAAGAGGATGAAGACAGGGGTTAAGAGGGCCGTTGAGCAATCATACATGCAGATGTCCCACTACTGCAATCAGGTTTCTTCCCATGACAATAAAAACTGCCCGAAAATGAGATGATAGTGCACTATCTCTAAGGTATGTATAGCTTCTGTGTTTCTTTTACCAAAAAGAGAAATCAATTTTGGGGGTTTTTTTAAAAAAATTTGGGACATTGTCCATTGTTTGTAGATTATCATCCTCTCTCGGAAGTGGCAGTTGATCTTGGACAAGCCCCCCAAATGTGTTTAGAATTTGCCAGATTGAGGGTATTAGTTAGTGATCAGTGGGATTGCTTTTACTGAACATTAGTGTTTCTTTTTATGATCAACTGATGAAATGGTGAGGATGTGTTTGCAAAGTCATAATATATGTCCTCACCTAGAAACTGATTTGGTGATCAATTATATACGTTCTGTTGATCATTATAACTATGTTTGGTGATTACAGAATCTTTTTGTGGTGATCACCATAAATACATTGCTTTTGCATGAAAAATATTAGTTAGTGATTAGTAGGATTGCTTTTACTGAACATTAGTGTTTCTTTTTATGATCAATTAATGAAATGGTGGGAATGTGTTTGCAAAGTCATAACATATGTCCTCACTTAGAGCTTGATTTGGTGATCAATCATATACGTTTTGGTGATCATTACAATTGTGTTTGGTGATTACAGAATCTTTTTGTGGTGATCACCATAAATATGTTGGTTTTGCAGGAAAAATATTCTCAAGGATAGTTTGATGATCTTTATTTTCTTATATTTGAGGTTTACAATATTAAGAATCATAGTATATGTTTTTATGAACGATATCAATTGGTGATCAATAGTTTTAGTTTTTGTGTTCATTACAGCTTTATTTGGTGATCCCATGTTTGGTGATCACTATATCTATCTATGGTGTTCAACATAAATATATTGGTCTTTCACCAAACACATTTTCAGTGATATCATGGAAGATCCTTATTCTGTTGTATTGGTGTTTTATTTTCATCAAACATCATAGTATATGTTTGTATAGAAAATATCATTTGGTGATCAATGGTTACAATATTAGTGATCATTACAACTTTCTTTGGTGATCAGAACATGTTCTTCTTATCACACCATAAATATGTTGACTTTTGGTGAATCATATTCCTTATTATGTTTATTTTGCTATATTTAGGTTTAACTCTCACCAGGATAACAACATATGGTTTTCTAAAGAATGATACCTAGTGTCTTATCAACATGTCCAGTTGTAGTGACCATTAGACCTATGTTTTGGGGATCGCTAGAAGTATCTTTGGTGCAAGTTCTTATTTATAGTTGCTTACTAATTAATAGGTGATTTCTTGTTGATTATTAGTAGTGCTTTTGGAGATAATGAGGACTATGGTTGGTGATCAATAGTAATACTCTCAGTGATCACTAGAGATATGCTTGGTGATCATTATTTATTTTTCCCCTATATTGAGTGAAATGATAGATTTGGATAAACCTAGAAAGTAATAAAATGTCATATAATGTCCAAAAAAGTAATTGTCAATTACAAAATGTTTCAAAATAATTATTGTCCATTGTAAATTGGCAACAAAAGCAACACGATGGGGATAGTCCTTCTTAGTAGCATCCTTGAGATTGAGATAAATATTCCCGAATTCCTTCAAATCTTTCTCCCTTTTAGTTATCGTGAATCTTGCCCTATTATGCTTATAGTTAACTTTGTCGTGACAGTATCGCACCTCAAAACATTTATCTTTGAATCCTAAGGATGAAGATAGTTCATAATGAATTAGTAGCATTCTCATGTGTGTGGTTAGAAAATAAATGTTACGGTGAGATACTTACATCGTTTGAATTCAGTTCAGACTATCACTTCTCTCATTCCCTAAAGTAGCTCTCCATGTGTTTCACACAAAATATGCCACAATTTGTAAAATTTGTACTTGACCTCCACAGCATTGTCAAGCATACATGCTTTAGTTTCTTGGCAATATCATGCTCTATATGTTCTACGCTCTCCAGTAGTGGCTAAGTACTTTCCTTGCACAGTATTTTAAAAATTGCACACTATTAGAACTACAATGTAATTAGTTATAAGCAGTATAGTTTTTAAAACTCACCAACTTTTTTAAAAAATCTCCATGTGTACCGTTGAACGTTGTTCTTGTGATTATGTTATCAATGATCTCAAGCTTGTCATCACCCAGGTTGAAGCAAAGGAAGAAGTAATGCCTTATGTGGCATATGGGGTAGAACCTATGATTTTTTTAAAGGAAAACGAAAAAAAGCACATGCAAACATTAGCAGATATAAACTCCAACAATGAGCACTTTTTCTAAGAAGGCAAGTGTAGTAAGAGAATTTATTAAAAATTAGGACTTACCAGATCAACTTGTTTGATTTATATCCAGGGATATCTTTGTAGCTCTTTGTCCATTACCTCCTTAAAATGTGCACATCTCTTGTCGAAAGATGGTAATTTCAACATTTCATTGCTAAAGAAATGTTATATAAAAGCAAAATAACAAACATTGATGCAAAGAAATTTACTGCTGAAGACAGATCATTCTTGGTGAGAAATTTATTTAAGTACATATTTTAATCATTCAATATTTTACATATGATCACTAATGTAGTTATTATTGAAGAATAAGTTGATTATGACACACTTACACTTTGATCACATGACACCAACAGTCTACTTGGAGTGACGAGATCTTTTTTTTTCCCTCTAAGTTAATAAGAATGGAGGACCAGGTTGAAGCAAAGGAAGAAGTAATGCCTTATGTGGCATATGGGGAAGAAAACCTATGATTTTTTTAAAGGAAAAAGAAAAAAAGCACATGCAAACATTAGCAGATATAAACACAAACAATGAGCACTTTTTTAAAGACGGTAAGTGTATTAAGAGCATTTACTAAAAATTAAGACTTACTAGGTCAACTTGTTTGATTTAGATCCAGGGATATCTTTGTAGCTCTCTGTCCATTACCTCCTTAAAATGTGCACATCTCCCATCAAATGATTGTAATTTCAACATTTCTTTGCTAAAGAAATACAACATAAAAGTAAAATAACAAACATTTATGCAATGAAATTTACCGCTGAAGACAGATCATTCTTGGTGAGAAATTTATTTAACTACATATCTTCATCATTCAATGTTTTCTTATGATCACTAATGCAGCTATTATTGAGGAATAAGTTGATTATGACACACTTACACTTTGATCACATGACATGAATATTTGCTTGGAGTGACGAGATCCCTTTTTCTCTCTGAGTTAATAAGTATGGAGGACCATAAGTTGATCACATTCATCTTAACCTCTTCTCTTAGCTTTAGAGTGGCTATGAGAAATCTTGCTACCTGGATCACTACAAATGAATGAATGGTTACACACTTATCAAGAAATACAAATGTAACATTTACTTAGGTAATGACATATTGATCACAAATTACATAACTAATGATCACCAACCATAAATACACTGATCACCAATGTAAAACTGTTGATCAATGACCAGGTAATACATTAATTCGTTAAATGCATCACTTATCATCTGAGCACTGAATTACAATCCATTATGGAAGAAGTAAATATTTACACAAGTGTTCACGAGTTGATCACTAATCACAAAAGTATTGATCACTAATAACAAAATTACTAATCACCAAACAGATAATCACTGATCACTAATTAGAACACTATGATCACTAAACACATGACCATTGATTACTAATCATAGCCCTGATGATTATAAATAAATAACCATTGATTGCCAATCATATACCTATTAACCACTAACTAGATAATACGCTGAAGAAGTGAACATTTATACAAAAGAATCACATATTGATCACACATAACATAATAATTGAACCTGAAACACATAATTACTAATCACCAACCATATACCCATTAATCACTGAACAGATAATACACTCAGTTGCCAATGCATCACTTATCACCAAGGACTGAATTAGAGGCATGAGAGAAGAACTAAATATTTACATAAAGTAATTAAGTATTAACCACCAATAACATAATAGTTGATCACCAATCAACCCGTTGTTCCCTCATCATAAAACACTAAATTATAAGGCATGAGGGGAGAAATAAACATTTGTACAAGTAATGACATACTGATCACCAATCACATAGCTACTGATCCCCAAGCATATACCTTTTGATCATTAACCACCACTGCTTTGCTAAAAGCATCACTTATCATACAAAGATTGCTTAGAGATATTACCTCTCATCCACATCTTTATTATTGCCAAAAACATACTTAGATATGATCACCTCATCTTTGGATAACCTATTGCCTAACTTTGTCATCCGGATGATACACGGTAAGTAGTAGACTAGGGGCAGCCTTTTGGGTTGACATTTCCTCATTGCGGCTGATGGCCCTACTTCCCTACAACTTTTTCGGAGTTATGGTAGCACCCATACCCTTCTTATCATCCTTTTTAGCCGAAACTTCTTTCTTTGCTTTAGGTTTAGGCTTTGTCTTTGGTGTCACTTTGGGCTTGCTGCCATCAGTTACTTTCTTCCCATCGCCAGCCCTGGGACTTTCTTTCTTGTACTTGATAGCTTGTTTGGTAGCTCGGGCACTTGTCGTTTTTTGGCCGCTATTGCTCTGCATAGTGGGCTTAACCTTATCAAACAATTTTGCTTTCTCCCCACCAGTCTGTTCTTGAGGCCCCTGTGCGTTCACTGCCTGCTTCAGCCGTTGCTGTCCTAGTTAGTTTGCTATAGCAGATTTAGTTGTTTGCTTCTGTTTGGTTCCTAACGGAGGAAAGTTTTGACCTACATTCCATTGGATTTTAGCCTACAAATAATCTTTAAATTAGCTCATTAATGATATTTTATGTTTTACAAGTTTGAATAAGAGAAAATTCTAATTGGAGAAAAGCCCAACCCACTTCGAAGGAAAATCCAAAGGAAGTGCCAAGAGAATCAAAGGGGAGTGCCAAGAACTAAGAGAGCGTGCTAAAGGCCAGCAGGGTGTGCCACAGATAAAGCAAGAGAAAACCTGGATAGAGAATCGGCACGGGGGCACTGTGCGACATGGCACAACCATGCCCCACCCTAAACTGTTGTTTTTTAATTTAATCGATGATGTAAGGGTTTTAAAGGCAATTTTTGGCATTTTTTAAGGATCTTCATTTTTAGCAGCTATTTTTCTCTCTCCAACTTAGCTTGTAGACTCTAATACCTCCATTAATGAAATGCTTGAAAGTTTGAAAGCCCTAGATTAATTTCATTGCAATTTCTTATTCTTTCTCGTTATTATCGCATAATCTCACTTTGTCTCTCTTAGATTCCTTCAAAGTCTATACTATGAAGCAATATCAATCCTCCCCAAATTTGAGCTGAATCTTTAAGTTTACAAAAACTTAACTAGCCTAATACTATTGATGGTCAAATATAGTGAAGAGGGAAATCAAAAGAAGGGATGATTGAGTTTGAAGTGGTAGATCCTTAATGCTTGGTTATGGTGTTAGCTTTTTGCCCTGGTCATTAATGGTTGCAAACTCATTGGTAATCTTTTGTACCTTATTTTCTTTATTACACTCTTTAGGATTAGTCATAGTTTAGTTTAATTATTAATTTTTTTTTTCATGGTGATCTTTTAAGGAATGTTGATATTGTTGATAACCATGTAGTGTCAAGGGCCATGTCAAAACTCAATCACCCTATTTCAATGTGCTACATGTTTCTTTAGGAGCAAGTGCACAATAACAAGATTAGTGCAGTTTTTATTGTTATTATTTGCTTTGATAAATCATTTTAAGAAGAGTTTATTAAGTTTGCATGTTAGGTTAGTTTAGTCTAGCTAAAAATTGAAATCACTCCCACAGTTAGGCCAGTCTTAAGTCAATCACCAATTATCCCTAAGGATGGCTTTAGCTATACTAGTCCCACCTAAATCATGCTCATTTATTTAATTACCTCATATTAATGATTTTCTCACATTTGTTTCTTACATTAATCATCCCCGTGGAGAAAATTTTATTTAGGCTCAAGTTTCCAATTCGGTTTTTCTTAAGTGACATTTCGGGTGAATCGATAGGCGATGCTGATAAAATGTTCCCAAAAGATTAAATTATTGTTCATAATGACCCAAATATTTTATTCCAAGCGATGTAAAAAAAACAATTAATTTCAAAGAGGTATTTTGCTTAACGGGCCCAAATCATATAAGCCCAAACAAGGCCTAACAAGTTATGTTTTGATTTAACTAGTCCCCTTTTATTATTCCTTATTTGTAATTACTTAAAAACTACTTTATGGTGGATAAAATTAAGCCAATTAACTTTTTAGATCATTTTTAGCGAAGCACAAATAATATCACACAAACCTCTCTCCCCCTTCTCTCTCCTTAGCCATAGTAGCCCCCTTGCCCCCCCCCTTAGCTTGCTGCTATCTGCTGCTACTAACCCCCCACTAGAGTAGTGACCACTGCAAGTCCACCACCAATAGGACAGCCACCATCTCCTCTCAACCCCTACCTTGATCAACCACTTTTCTCACCACTCTTCTAGGCATCAATGTGAGTAACCCTAACCATGTCTTGTTGTTTTTGATTTGTGTGTTAGTTTTGATTCTTGTTTTGTTATTTTTTTTGGTCGATAATGTTGTTTGGATAGAAATAAGAGTTATTTTTGGGTGTTTAAATTGTTGGTGAAACTTGAGAGCATGCAGGAGTTGAGATGGTTTGTGATCATGCAAGCTTAAGCTTAAGTGATGTTTATGGATTGTTTTGAATTTTTTTTGGCAACCTTCAGCATCATAAATGATTATGGTGATGCTGGTGTGATTTTGAATGAGATAAAGGTGAGTCTAAGTTGGTCATAAGCTAGAGGTTTAATGATTATGCATGGTTTGACCTTCTTTTGGTATCAAGCATGTTTATTGTGTATACTTGGATGTAAAATGAATCTTTGATGCGTCTTTTAACTTAGTGTGATCTTCCAAAAAGTATTGGACTATGGGAATTTCCCCAATTGATTATAAAAGGCTCATTTTGCTCATTTATGCAAATAAGTATAATCATGGATGTGTTTTGAGTGGGTTTGAGTAAGAACCGAATTGAAAATTTGATCTAGATGAATATGGAGTGAAATTACGTAATATAGCTTTGTATGGTGATGAACAGGACCAAGATTTTGTTAAATGATTTTAAGGAGTGATTTTAAATGGGGAATTATGTAAAAAGAAGGGAGAAAACAAAAATAGTGTGGCTGTGAACAGGCTAAAAAGAGAGGACATTTTGCAATTAAACAGGTACTGTTTGGCCCATTAAGAAATTGTGATTTTTGGTGGGTGGATAGAGCAGTGAGTTATCGTTTAAATGCCTTTTGAAGTGCCTTAGTCTGAATTCAGTGGAAAAAGTAATGGCAGTTTTGTTAGGACTACATAGGATAAACCAAAACTGGCACCCTTGCATTCTAACTCAATTTTGGGAACCCTATTATAGGAATCATTTTTCGCTTTGTAAATGAAATTTTTGTGGGAATTTTTAAGCTTTTTATATTGGGGAGTTAGGTCTCAAGTTGAGGTCTGAAGATTAAGTTGCGAGTTGCTTATTTTGGCTCCTATTAAGCCTTTACTTTTTTTTTTTATCTAAAACTATTAACTATGAAAATAAATACATTTGCTAAATATATGTTCCTACAATGATATTTTTGAATAGAATCAGGGCCTAATCTATCATTTGCTCCCCTTTTTTATGCATAATCATACTCAGTGAGATTTCATTAAAAGTTCTAGGTACGTTCATTGCATGTATATTTAGAAATCAGCACGTATTTATCAAAATTATAAGGTTTTGGTAAATATATCAATGATTCAGTTTAATCATTAATTTGTCACATAATTAGTGACCCCATCAGTTACCCGTTATAAGGCATTACCCATCAGTTACCCGCATGGCTTCAAGTGAGGTCCCTCAATCGGCTTGGCTGGTGTACACCTATCTACAGATCATGATAGTTACCAGGAGTTCACTATCAAATAATAATTAGCAATATAGTTTTATATTCATCCCATCCCCTATTTTAAATTAAAATGAATTACAATGCGGGCCCAACCAGTTTTTTAATGAACATTTAATAATACAGAAATGCATATGCTGAACTTCGGCTCAT
>NCQV01139315.1:0-11657 GCA_002740545.1 Lophocereus schottii | reverse complement strand
CACACATATATATATATGTATATATATGGATGCACGCACACACATATATATATATGTGTGTGTGTCTCTGTGTGTGTGTGCGTGTGTGTATGTGTGTGTGTGTATGCATATATATATATTTATATGTATGTATGTATATTTGTATGCATGTGTGTGTCTGTGTGTGTGTGTGTGTCTGTGTGTCTGTGTCTGTGTCTGTGTGTCTGTGTCTGTGTGTGTATGTATGTATGTATGTGTATGTATATTTATGTATATTTATGTATTTATGCTTTTATATATCAGAACTCGTTAAACTACACATGGTCTCACAATCCACACGATTGCGGCAATTCACAACCCTATCTCCCTCCTTACAGCACCGACCATAAGAACCTCAAACCGCTCAGTAGTTCCACCTCAAACCATCCAACTATCAGGCTCGATTCAATATTGACATGTACAAACCAACAATACACAAAACAATCGTACATAGGTATAATTTTCATACTTAATAGCCAACTTAGAATTTAACGTACTAAACTTATGCAAATAGAAACTTCAAGCAATATTTACTTTCTTGTTCACAAACCAATATACATAGGCATAGTATTTCCTTTGTAATTAGCAAGAATAAACCATTAACATGCTCAAACTGATTTAGCTATAACTTTTAGACATAATTCAGTTTACACCACAATTACTTCAACTACCCAACTAACGCCCCTAAGCGTTAAATAGTCCTTTAAATGCGACAATTGATGCTACAACAGCCCACTATCAGCATTCTATTTACTTTCAAATCCTTAATTTAATTGGTCCATTCAACCATACATTTACTTAACATGCGATTAACCAAAATCAGTACCATGCTTGAAATTTCTCAATATCGATTCTAATTTACCCAAACTAACTACTAATCTCAGAATCGATATGCACTAGCTAATTTAGTTAAATTTATTGAAAATAGTAGTAATTTAGGAGGAAAGAAACCCTCACCTTGAACCCAAGCTAGAGGTTTGATTCACAGCTATGGCTCGACTTTAGAGGCTTGAACAACTCCAATCCTTTGCCTGTTACTTACCCACGCTTGAACAGGACCAAATCATGCCCAAATTCCTGAAATTTGAACCCTAAAGTTGACACAAACTCACTTACTGATTTGACGTTGAATTGGGGTTTGAAAGCAGCCAAAATTTGTAGGAAATTAAAGCAATTAAGAGGTGAAGTTCATGGCCATACATGGGGCATGCGTTCGAGCTTCAATTCAACGCCAAGAAGAGTGGCTGGCTTGTTCAAAATTCAGCCCACTTCTCATCAAATGGGTGGCCAACTCGTATGGGAGATCAAATGGGATGAATTTGTGGTTGTTGTGGGGCGAGAATCTGCTAGGCTTGAGCTTGGAAGTGGCGTGAATGGAGGAGGAGAGGAGGAGAAAAAAGAAGGGCAGCAAAGTGAGAGGAAAGAGAGCGTCAGGGGGGTTTCACGAGCAGCAATGAGAAAGAAGAGAGGGGGGTTGTGTCGCATAAAATGTCCAAAATGCCCCTTCCTCTCTTTATTTTTTTCGCAAGCTGATTCATATTCAGTACCTCTAGTCTAGTTCGTAACCCTAATTCTAAACCCAAATCGATAATATAACATTTGATCGATTAGTTGATCCCAAATACAGTCAGCTTCGATTTAACAAACATTAAACTACTTCTAGGGTTGACAATCTAATTATATTTGGGTTCCTACTTGAATTAGTATTCGCTAATAACCGTTAATAGCGCTTATTAGAAATCATTAAATGATTTTCAAAACTAATGGCAACAAAAATATTATTTTTAATAAATAATCGCCCACTTAGGCACGTCAATAATTAATTTAACTGATATTGTTAAATAAAATAGGTTTTTATAACGTAAAAAGGCGTTACAAATAGCTTAGTAGAAAATAAGGTACGCGGGCGTTACACCTGTGTAACTGAATTTCTTTCACATTCGATATAATATATTTAACATAAAGAAGTAAATGAAAGATTTACCTAAGTGTTTGCATGAATTCCAATGCAAAGAATGGATCCATCATTGTCGTTTACAACAACACAAAGACAACTGCAACAAAAAAGATGCTAGATTGAACACTAGGCAACGATTATTGTTCAAGCATCGGCATATTGAACGTAATGATGTTGTGGCACATTTTCGTCGCTTGCTCACGAGGGAGGTGCGCCAAGTTAGGTCAACATTGATGCGTTTGCAATGAATGCAATCACTGCATCTTGAACGCCAGGCTCAGCGAGAAAATTCCATCTCAGCACGTAACATTGATAACTTTGGTAATGTTGACCCTGTATCGTATAATATCATACCCTTGCTTACGCACTAATAGTTTCTATATAATTAATACTTCCGTTTACATATACAAAATTTATTCCTAGAATTAGATCAACAAGTTGCTCACGATGAAAATCTTCAATCCAACAAAGCTCCCACAAGACCTCCACCCACAGACCACATGACAATCTCATCTACCCTAATGGGTACACCCCTAAAACTTTTTCTATTTACATAACTCAACCAAGCATAAATTACATACTCACCTGCTAATACCATTCTAAGAGGGACACGTCCCCTTCCAAGAGACTCATTCTCAAACTGATAGGACTTTGGGGTGCAAATGGCTGCATGTCCACATTGCACAGCTATTATGTAGATAGAGGAAAGAGTTAGAAATAATAACATCATCAACCCAAGATTCATTTATGTTGTCAAAGTGGACAAGTTAGTATACCCTTACTTCTACCATCACCTCTATTCCTTGAATCATTATTGTCAAACCAACATTTCCTTAACAATATTAGAATCTACAACTCCATATTCTCATTCACTTCCATGGAGGGAAGGATTGACAACAATATCAATGATAATAGAAGCCCGTATGTTTTTCGGATAAATGGTAGCAATCACCATAAAATTGAATCCTTACTCCCCCGATCTGGATTACACCGAACATTTGCGCAGTTATACATCTACGACACTAGCAATGAACTGTCAAATCGAATGACTGCACTTAGAGCATCTGGTCATTCTGGCGTTAGACCTGACATTGTGCAAGGGTTACAACAAATGTTGGATTTAGTTAATCCGTATGTTGATGTATTTAGAAGACTCGCGACATGTTACTTGACCATAGCGAGGTTTCAGATTTGCAAATTCAAATCATTTAAGCAAGAGAGGACTAATAATATATTAGACCCACTGTAGAAGAGGTTGCTAGACTGTTGGTTCGGGATGGAATTGAGCACTTTGGATGCCAGGATGTCATGATTCAAAAAACGGATGGAACCTTACAGAGGATAGATGAGACTCATCCATCATACATGCCTTTCCACTATTCTCTTTTGTTTCCATACGACACTAATGGATGGAGTCCAAACATCCCAAGAATGACTAACTGTAGTATCTTAAGATCAACGGTTACAATGAGGGAATTTTATGCATTTCGCATCCAAGATCGTGTAGATGAATCTTTAGCCATTAAGAAGAGTGCTCGGTTAGGCCAACAATTCTACATAGATGCATGGGCTGTCATTGAGCAATATAGGCTTACATGGTGCCAAAACCATCAAGGTCCCATGCAGACAGAATTATACAGCGGCATTCAACATGCACTTAACGCATGTGACGTTAATGCACAATCAACAGGGTGAAGATACATTCTACTATCTTCTTTCACTGGAGGGCCATGTTATATGATGCAGCATTATCAGGATGTAATTGCAATTTGTGGTGCACTAGGGCCTCCTGATTTCTTTGTCTCATTCACATGTAATCCAAGCTGGCCTGAATCACTAATGAGCTATTGTTTGGTCAACGATTGGAGGACAGACTAGATCTAATAACTCGAGTTTTCAGAATTAAGTTATGACAAGTACTTGATGATTTTACGATGAAAAAAAAACTTTAGAACAGTCATTGCTAGTGAGTTCCTGACATTGTCATACACATTATTTCCCCTTAGAATATATCCGATGTACTAATTATACCCACTATATCTTTCACAAATGTTATTAAATTTCAGAAGCATGGCCTTCCCCATGCTCATATTCTCTTAACAGTGGCAGCGAAAGATAAGCCTGCATGCCTAGAAGATGTTGATAGGCTAATGAGTGCAAAAATTCCTGATCAGACTATGGACTCTCTAGCATATGATGCCATCACAAGATTTATGATACATGGCCCATGTGAATCATGTTTGATTAATAGAAAATGCTCAAAATTCTATCCAAAAAGATTTTGCAATCAACCAACATTTCATGAGCATGGTTTCGCTCAATACCACAAGCAGCACACTTCCTAACAAGTGGTTGTGAATGGTCGAGAGATTGATAATCAATGGGTGGTCCCATACAATAGAGATCTATACGTAAAATATGATGCTCACGTTAATGTCGAGCGCGTAGTTGTCCGTAGCGTGGTCAAATACCTATATAAGTATGTACACAAGGGTCATGATCATGCTACTATTATCATTGAAGGCAATACAACTCATCACGACAATGAGCAACCTCGACAGCATAGAGAAAGGAATGAAATCCAGGAATATGTGGATTGTCACAACATTTCTGCAGTTGAGTCATGTTGCCAGATTTTTGAGTTCAGCTTATAGCATCAATATCCTTCTGTATAAAAGCTTCAATACCACTTGCCTGGAGAATAATTAGTGGTGTTTAGTGACAAAGAGGACATCTTTAGTATTGCAAATGAACTAGAAGTGCATAAAACAATGTTGACAATATGGTTTGAAGTAACTAAGGAGTACCTAGAGGCTCGATAAACCACGTATCTTAACTTCCCCACACAATGGGTATGGAATCATTCTTCTAAAAGTTGGACGGTCTGTTAAAAAGGTTCTTCAATTAGTCGATTTCCGTTTACACATCCAAATTATGGTGAACAATATTATTTGAGATTACTTCTTACAAAGGTCCGTGGAGCAACTTCGTTTGAAGATATTCGTACAATACATTGTGTCTTACACCCAACATTTAAGTCAGCATGTATGACATTAGGGTTGCTTGATGATGCTGAATACCATGTTGCCTTCAATGAAGCATCTACCTGGGCTTCAAGTGTTCAACTGCGAAATATGTTTTGCTCCATGTTAATATTCTCTGAAATTGCTTACCCTGTGAAGTTATGGGATCCACATTGGATGTATCTAGCAAATGACATGCTACATTCTGTACGACGGCTAACAGGAATGCTAGATATGAAATTATCATCTACCGAGCTCCAGAATCTTGGACTACTTGAGATAGAACGTATCTTGAATAGAAATGGAAGATTACTATAAAATTTCCCTCTAATGTCGCTCCCTTCTATCGAAGCTGCAGTTTATGCAACAAATCGGCTTATTATTGATGAACTTGATTATGACACAAATTCGGAAACATCAAGATTTAAACGTTTTGTAAGAGGGTTGAACTTAGATCAGTATTATGTGTACAGATCAGTACTTGATACTCATAATAGAGGTGAAGGGGATTGTTTTTTACATATGGCAGTGGTGGCACGAGAAAGACTTATCCATGGAATACCTTAATCTCTAAGTTCCGATCAGAAAAGTATATTGTCCTTGCTATAGCATCTTCGAAAATTGCTTCTTTACTGTTAACCGGAGGGACAACAGCTCACTCAGTGTTCAAAATACCCTTACAACCTAATAAGATGTCAGTTTGTTACTTTGATAAGAGGTCTGAACATGCAGATCTTATCTGTGAAATAGGGTCGATTGTATGGGATGAAGCACCAATGATGAATCGTATAGCTTTTGAAGCCGTTGATGGTCACCTCAAGGACATATGTGATAATTAGAATACTTTTGGAGGGAAACTAGTCCTTCTTGAGGGAGATTTTAGACGGATACTTCCTATGATTACACACGGGAGTCGTAAATTTATCATTGCAGCTACGCTCCATCGAGCAACATTTTAGAATGAATGTAGTATTATGCACTTGCGTATAAACATGAGGCGGCAACGAATAGATGAACCTAATGAGACTATGCGAATGGTAGAGGAATTTGCTTGATGGATATTATAAGTTGGGGAAGGTCAAGTGCAAGGAATTGCTATTTCAGATGACGGAGAGCCTAATAGGATTAAGATACCGGAAGAATTTCTCATACGGAATGACGAGGATGGTTTGTACAATTTGATCATATCAATTTACCCTGATTTTGATATTAAATATGAAGATTGGTCATATCTTCATGAACGAGGGATTCTTGCACCAACAAATGATAATGTTGATGAAATAAACATAATCATGTTGTCTATGCTCCCTGGAGATGTGAAAAGTTATTTGAGTTGTGATGCTACTTCGAACGCTAAAGAATTGTGGTCCTTTTAGTGACATGGAACCCCCTGAATTATCGCATTGCTTAAAGATTTCTAAGTTTCCAATTCATTGTTTGAATCTTAAAGTCAGTGCGCCAGTTATATTATTAAGAAATTTGAATCAGTCAATGGGGTTGTGCAATAGTACTTGCTTGATTGTCAGTAAGCTGGGGGAATAGGGTGATTGAGGCCAAAGTAATAATTATGGCTCAAAAGTTGGAGAGGCTGTTCTAATACCCAGAATCAATTTAACCCTAACCAATCTTCCAGATCTACAACTCAGAAGAAGACAGTTCCCTCTAAAACTGACATTTGCAATGACAATCAACAAAAGTCAGGGCCAAACATTGAATAGAGTTGACGTATGCCTTTCAAGGCCCATGTTTAGCCACAACCAACTTTGTGTTACACTGTCACTTGTTTCCTCTCCTTCTGGATTAAAAGTACTACTTTGTGATAAGAGAGGAGTTTCAGTAGACGTTATAAAAAATGTGGTGTATATGGATGTATTGAACCATTTGTAGATTATTATATCGTACAGTTTATTTGTTTCACCTATTACACTGTGGATGCTTGGTTAATCTATTTTCAATCATATAATAATGGTGTTTTTTACATTAACATACTTTCCTTCATAATTACGATGTGTTCACTGCATTATTATCATACCATTCTATATAGTTTTATTTTTTTAAGATTTCCGACATGGCATCTTTAGCACATACTTCTATGCCTATATGCGCCATCAACCATTGCAATAAATCTTTAACATTGATGGTTCGATTCATGCGAGCAATGTTTATTCGAGTATATGGGCGACGTACATTATGGAAAGTTATATTCATGGACTATAAGGTATTGGATTGTTATGTTGAAAAAAGTCCCCAACATATACATGTATGTTGCTTACGAATGCACTTGATTATTTTATAGTGTGATGAGATCTTTAGCACCATAGAAGGTGATGTGGATATTACTAGATGGAGCTCAAAACTCGGTGCTGGCAAGGTTTATCACATCTCCAGACTCTTAATTGATGCTACTACAGATGGTGAACGGAATGTGGTTACCAACAATTACAAAATGGTTTTCACGTTGACGACGAGACTTATTGATGTCATTGATGACTGTCAGGATATTCCCTACCAGCATTAACCACCTTTTGTGTCATTCATCGAGGTCCCCCGACGTCTATGAACGTATGATAATGTTGTTGGTACATGTTGTTCACACACTAAAGTTTGCTAATTAAATTTATGCATATACTGCCTCTATAGTCTTTACAATATTCTCACTCCCTATTGTTTTATAGACGTCATCGACACGGTAGTTGCTATATATCCTTTGGAAAGGACCAGAGATAGGGGCACTGCATGGAGGGAATTACTACTTTGTGACATGCAATATGTATTGTCATCAGTTAATATTTTTTTCATAGTTCTTGACGCATTTCAATTATAAAAGATTAGTACACATAATAAATATGTACAGGATGCACCCGTTGAGACTGACTTTATGGGAAGATTTTGCAGAAGTTGAGGGCACCTATATTCAGTAACATATAACTGCTGAAAATATACTTCTTATAGCCAGAGTGCACATTAGAGATTATCAAGATATGCTTACGTCCACTTGATATACTTTCGTTCATAAAACTGTCTAATTTTCTTTATTCTAATTGTATATTTCAGTAATACGTTTTCTTGCCTACAATATACATTTCGGAATATCGGTTTCTACTTTACCCGTTAGTAGATTGCTGATAAACCTAGATATTCAAGCAGCAGAAGTCTTTGAAGGATGGTATATACAAAATGTAACATTAATTTCAGTTTTCATTCTTCATGCAAGTTGTATATACTTGGCCTCACACGTGTTACTTTCTGTACATGTATTAGGTATTCTGGCACTACAGGTATGATGAAGCATTTTGATTTCATGCGTATAAGAACATTACGTATGTGTCATCTAGAGAAGTTATTTGTAACTAAAAGAATTAGATTAGATGAATATGTAACTGCACCAAATGTAACCTACAAATTTATTACACAAATGTTTCTTATGCTTACATATATTCATTTAATATCACATAATCTTGCTATTTTACAATATCCAGGTTAGATATTTCCGGATTTTTGTATATTTTGTTAAAATCCGTCCACTGCGTTATGACGTTTGCACTAATTTCAACAAACGTATCCACACTTACGTATTCGCACTTAATGTACCATACTACACATGCCGATTTTCAAATTTGACTCGCAATAGATCTACATCCTTGATTGTCTATTGTTGATACTCTGTTATACTTTCCCAAATGCATGTTTGCATTAGTGTAACCATCTTTTTCAATTCAAAAATATAGGTACATCTTTAGAGTTGTCTTACAAGATACTACAGGTTGTAGAGAGTTCACTGTTCTTCATGAGGATGCTCGAATTCTTTTACATAGGACAACTACCCAGTTGGATATGTATGCAGTGCAGGTATTATCATTATCAATGCTTATCACGTTTACTAGAGTTATTATTTTACTATTGCCTAATCCATGTTAATATTATCCACAGTCATATAGTCATCTATCGCTCTATGCTATTATAGATGATTACATAGATAAACCTTAGGCTTTCATTCTAGAGCCTCCACGCCTGCATGAAGTAGAAGCTCCTATCGCTCTTACTGCGCCTGTCAATTGAGAGGAAGAGGTTCATTACATATGACATGCGGATGTTACGTACACAAGGTAGATAATGGGTATATATAACCTTCAATTCTAATGTTTCGTACACCAGGTAGATAATAGGTATATATAACCTTCAATTTTAATGTTAGGTATATTAGGTAGATAATGGGTACATATAACCTTCAATTATACCATTGTTAATCAAATTATGACTAAATCTTTATTTTCTTTGTTGGTACAAGAGGATGAGGTGGATTCTTCGTCATTGGTATCATAGATTAATTTATCATCATCCCTTTTAACATGCTTTGTACTAAATTCACTATCTACTATCTCTATCATACTTATACAGACTTATTCCACAATTACCTTATTTTCAATTGTTAATCCCATTGGTTATACATGAAATTGCTGTATACTTAACTTTTTCATTGAGTTTTCCATTCTCTTCTCTAAATTGTAAAATTAGTTATGTTTACAATAACTATTCGTTTATTATTTCGATAATATACCTACAAATTGTCTATTTGAATATGCACCATGCAAATTACGGGCCCAAACTAGTACCATTAAATAAAAGAATCTGGATTTCTTGTTCACGTCCCAAAAACCGAGGGAAAAAAAAAGTTTGTGATTCAACCTCACCTCATAATGCAATATTATTGAACTTTTCAATGGTGAAGGTGAGGCAAGCCACCATTCAACTAATAGACCTGACAAAAATTGACTCGACTCGAAAACCCGACTCGAACCTGCCCGAAAGTTTTAGATTTTGAACACAATTTTTTCGACCCGAATCTGGAATAAACCGAACCCAAAAATCCTGTGAATTTTTTTGTCAAACCTGGCCCAAATCCGAGCTTGCCCGTTCGACCTTAATATTATGGACTTCTTTTTTATCTTCTTTAATCTTTTTCCACTTAATAATAATAGTTTTCATTATAATGAATCATTTAGAGAGACGTTATACAATTATCATATCCCTTCCCAAATTAGACAATGCTTCTCGTTTTTACCCATAAAACAACGTCGTATACAACTTATATATGGTGCAATTTTAGAAAATGTCCTGAAACAACTCTAATATTAAGAAAAATAGTTTAGAATTAGATAAGTATTAAAAATGTGCGAGTCATACTATTATATCCTTGATAAAATGAATACGTCTCATTGCATTTTAAATAAAATTATTCTATAATAACCTAAAATTTTGATTTTATAATTAATAGATAATTATAATATCTTGCGCGTATGTAATATTCTTTCATTTGGATTCCTTCTAATTGGTCTCGAATCTGATGCAATGTTAGACAATGGACCAACTTATATTCGTGTTAGAATCGACACACTAATAAAGCATGTCTGATTAGGTAATGCAAGGTTAATTAACGAAATATCAAATTATTAAATGAGTTATTGACGAGTCAAACCACTCCGACTTGTTAACATGCTTCAGATGGGTCGACCCATGAATGACCTGACTAATTATTAATATTTTAATATATGGGTCAACCTATCCAAATGTGACTCTATCCACCCGCACATGACTTTCATATATCATGTTCAAAAGTTTGGATATTTTTGATATTCTTTGAAGCAATTACAATTACAATGCTTTTTCATTAAATACAAATAATTTTAAGTAATAAATATGCCGAATTTTTGATCTCGACAAAAAAGAAATAATTCACTAAAAAGGCGCTTCAAACCCGTCGGGTTGATCCGAAACCCGTAAAACTAAATTATACCCGCCTATATTTTATCCGTATCCGAAGTACACTCGATCCGTATTTTACCTAAATCCGAATACATCCGATCTGTATTTGACCTGCCGGTCTGAATTGACAGATCCCTAGTTTGAAAAGCCGTGAAACTAAAAGATGTTTAGCGTCAATGCGACCCAGCCCATAACCCGACCAGCATCCAACTCCAACATTTTCATCGCCAACCCATGCCCATGACCCATCAGAGTAGGCCCGACCCTCCCTTGCCTGAACCATTGAGTTTCTCTCCATTTTCGCGGCATCTGCCTTTCTCTCTCCTCCCCATATTTAACTTCTCTTTTTTCGAAAAATACGACAGAGCGGAAGGCCGTCAGGCTCTTTCTCAGTTCTATGAAAATGGCGATCTCTCATTCTCTCTCCTCCTTGTCCTTCTCTCTCAATTTTTTGAATAATTCTTCCAAAATGTGACGATTTCGTGGCTTACTTCAGAGTTCCAACTCTACTCTGTCATTTCTCGTTGATTCTGATTCTGATAGGGTTAAGGAAGAGGAGATGGCAACAACGACTTGCTTCTTCTGTTACTGCGTTTTGGTGTATTTTCTTTTCCCTTTCTTTCTTTGCTTTTGAATTTTCTGTGTCGACCCTTTGCATTTTCCCCTTGTCTAGCTTCTTCTAAGTTTTTAGCCTCGTTCTATCGTCGGATTATCGTAGTCTGTACAATGACTGGATAGCTCTGATTTTGTGATGGATTGAAGTGTGTTGTTACTGCATAAATTCAATTTTGAAAGTGCTGCGACAATTATATGAAACTTTCAACTTGCAAGGTATTTGGGCGTAATTGATTTTCAAGCTCCCATTTAGGGTTAATATCCAGGGCGAAATGCTCCTA
>NCQV01139311.1:7389-18336 GCA_002740545.1 Lophocereus schottii | reverse complement strand
CCTACTTCACCCTTTTACCCACCCAATTTACCCACGAAAAGAATAGAGCCTAAAATGAAAAGGTGTTTTTTCCTTAAAAATTTCATATATATTTCAATTTTACGTCTTTTGTTCTTTTCACATGAATGGCATTATGCGCAGATCTATTTCTATTTTTCAACTATGTTTTATAAGTGACAGGCTTTTAAGTCAAGAATATTTGTCCCACCAGTAATGTGTTTATTTGTAGTTGATAATTAATAGTTGAACTTCTAATATATGTAAGTTCTGTCTATACTTTTACTTAAATAATGCATAAGATTACTATTAACCGACCACCCCAAGAAAATGTGCTAGTTTGGCCCCTATCACAACTCACACAACTCAACCTATCAAATCTCAAATGTAGGAAAAATAGGGCTAAATCAATGGTAAGCGAATGAGAATCGGAGTTATGTCATGGGAGTACCACTACCTTGAAAGCGATTTCGGCTCGACCTCGGTGCAAATCGAAAATAGTCGTTCGCTCCCCAAGATTTACACAGCTAACTTGTTGAACGCGTGCATTCACGGCCAGAAGCTTGGAACACACAAGACTACAACTACCCAGAACAGAGAAGAGAACAGTAGAAAGTAGAGAAGGAGAGGAGAGGAGCAGAGATGCTTGGTGTGAGTTGAAGCAGCTGGGGAGCAGGCTATTTATACTGTAGAGTGGAGCTATTGCAGGTGAGAAAAAGAGGGAATATATGTGGTGCAAAGTGAATTCGTGGCTAAAAAATAGGGCCACCATTATTGCTGCTAAGCACTAGGGACACTAACCGTTAAGGAGAAAAAATGGGCGAGAAATCTGCGAGCGAGCGTTGTTGGACAAAAATATTAAAAGACATTTTCTCTAAACAAATTAGCAGATAAAGCCCACAGCTCACGAACCACAACCACGGCCATGCCATCNNNNGCCGGCTTGGACCGAACTGGACCAGATCGGGCGGGCGGTCAGCGCGTATGTGTGGTGTTCTCCCTCACCCCACAACACTACTTAAACCAAACCCAAAGAAATTCAACAAACCCAAGAAGGATGGAATAATAAAAACTAAACAGGGCTTCTCTTCCTCCTGTGTGGGACAAGGAGTAGGAATAGAGGAGGCTAGTTTTTGCCATTACTTCCAACAATCCCCCGCTAATGGCATACACACTAGTGAATAATCGATCTGGGCAAAGGAAATGTTAGATACTTAAGTATTAATATCTTTCAATTAAATTGATACATAGTGAAGTGGAGCAACTACCAAGTCCATCGAGTGAACGAATCTTAAACTTGATAGATTTTGGTTGAGACCCCAACAACACATATCACCACTTATAGTCACTGTGTATTCCACAATGACTCACTTGCGCTTTTTAAGGCCATATGCATACCTTGGGTTTCATAAGTGCTCTAGAGAGATAACCTAGAGTCTCTTGTGGAAGGCGGGCACACCTTCACATGTATGTAGGTAATCTCATTAAGTCCATCTCAATATCAACTACCATCATCATGGATATAGAATTATTAAGAGCAAGACTTTGCTCAACCTCACACTTATCAATCAGTGAATCCTTTAAATGCGTCTCAGTAGCACCAGCCCAATGGGCTATGGATCCATTAAAAGCATAAGAGCTCAACCTCTTAGAAGCACTAATATATGCCATAGGAATGGATATGTAGTGCATATTGAGACCAGTATGGCTTCATTTGATCACAAGTGGGTATCCACCTTATTATCTCAATCCATGGGTTTCGGTCCCATCTCCCTCGATGTCTTGAGAACTATTCCCCTAGTCAAGCCTTTGATCAATAGATCTACTAAATTTCTCTCAGATCTCATATATTCCAAAGAGCTGACACCATGTTTTAGCATCTGTTTCACAGCACTATATCTTATGCAAATGTGTGTCTTCTTTCCGTTGGACACACTATTATGTGTAACTCTGATTGCTGCCTGCGAGTCATAGTGAAGGGAAATAGCCACAGGTTACCTTCCCCACAGTGGCATATCTGCTAGTAGATTTTTCAGCTATTCTGCTTCTTGACTTGCCAACTCAAGAGCAATGAATTCAGCTTTCATGGTGGAGCGAGCTATAAGTCTACTTGGTAGACTTCTATGAAATAGTTCCTCCATCTAAGGTAAACACATAACACTAATAAAGCTAACTTCATCATTATCAGAAACCTAGGTTGCATCACAAAATCCATCTAACACAGTATGAAATTTATTAAAATGCAAACACTAGTGCATAGTACCTCTGGTACCTAAGTAATCGAAACAATGCATCCCAATTCCCTTTGCTAGGGTTATGAGTATAATGACTTAACCTACTGAACGCATAGGCACTGTTAAGTTGAGTATAGTTCATAAGAAACATAATACTTTTTATGATTTTGGCATACTCAGTTTGGGAAATACTAGATCCCTGATTCTTCTTAAGGTGTATGCTAGGATCATTGGAAATTATCACCGGAGTCCCATCAAAATTGTTAAATTTCTTTAATATTTTCTCAATGTAATGAGATTAACACAAAGAAAAACCATCATTTGTCTTTCTAATTTTAATCCCAAAGATCACATATGCCTCCCCTGTGTCGTTCATTTCAAAATAGGAAGACAATAATTTTTTAGTCTCATTAACAACATGCAGATTAGTACCAAAAATCAACATGTTCTCGACATAAAGACATATTATCACATAATGTGAACCAATCCATTTAGAATACACACAAGAATCAGAAGTGTTTACAGCAAAACAATGTTGTATCATCGTATTGTCAAACTTTTCATTCCACTGTTTAGTGGTCTGTTTTAGGCTGTGGAGGGATTTTCTAAGTTTGTATACTTTATTCTTGTGTTCAAGAACCACACATCCCTTAGGTTGAGACATATAAATCTCTTCCTCTACGTCACCGTTAAGAAACACTGTTTTCACGTCCATTTGATGCACAACAAAACTATGTATAGCCGTCAAGGCAAATAGAGTCCCAATGGTGGCTATCTTGGTAACAGGAGAATAAGCTCAAAGTAGTCAATCCCTTTCTTCTAGTTAAATCCTCTAATTATTAGTGTGGCTTTGTATTTATCAATTGAACCATCGGCTCTTAACTTCTTTTTAAGGATCCACTTACTACTAATAGGCTTACTACCCTTAGATAGGTCAACCAACTCCCAAGTTTGATTAGACATTATAAAGTCTAATTCACTTTTAATGACCTCTTTGTAAAAACAAGCATCTATTGATCTCATGGCCTCTTCATAGGTTTTTTGATCATCTTCGATAAAGAAAGCATATACTAGTTTATCAGACAAGAAATTAACATCAAAGTCTTCAATCAAAAATTAGTGAGGAAGTTAAGGCCATCCTAGGCTCATCAACTAAGATTCTAACACCAGAACTGAAAGTAGATAAAGGGACACTTGCATGCACAGTTATGGTTTCATGCACAGTAGTAGAATCACTCTTTTTCAAAGAAAATACATGCTCAAAAAATTCTGCATTCCAAGACTCGCTAATAGAGATGTCATTCAATAACATGAATTTATATGCAACACTATCTTGGGCGTAACCAATAAAAACAGAATTAAAGGTTTTAGGACCTATGTTTTTCCGTTGGAAATTAGGATGGGAACTTTAGCCAAACACCCCTTAGGAAACTCAAATTAGGAGCATAGCCTTTTCATAGTTCATGGGGTTTTGGTCTAACTTCTTATAGGGTATTTTATTAAGAATATAGTAAGCAGATAAAACAGTTTTCCCCCACATATTGTTAGGAAGTCCCAAGCTCAAAAGCATGGCATTCATCATTTCTTTAAGAGCTCTAATTTTACATTTAGCTATCCCATTTTCTGGGAGAGTATAGTGCACTAACCTCATGTATTATATCATTTTTCTCACAAAAGGTTGTTAGAGAGTTAGTCTTATATTCTCCACCCCTATTGGTTCTAAACCTCTTAATATTTCAATTCAGGTGGTTTTTCACCTCTGCTTTGTATTTTAAGAGCATTTTCTCAGCCTCAATTTTGGACCTAAGGAGGTAAACTTTGGCATACATAGAGCAGTCATCTACAAAGGTGATAAAATACCTTGTTTCTCCTCTACTAGCTGTGTTTTTAAAGTCTGCTAAGTCTAAATGTACTAGTTCTACCGATGTTGTTTGTCTGCTAGTAACTGACTTAAAGCGCTTTTTGGCATATTTTGCTTCTACGCACACAGAACATTTGATGAAATTATCAACATTCACAACGGGAATTAAGCGCATATTCTTGAGTCGTTTAATGGAAGTGAAATTAACATGACTTAGCCTTCCATGCCACAGATCAACAAACTCAGCAATATAAGCAGAACTAGAACCATTTTCATTTATGGTCTCAGAAGTAAGATTAAGTACAAACAAACTTCCATTCGGGTATCCCTCCCCAACAAAGACCCCATTATGAGAGATAACAACTTTATCATCTTTAACAACAATTTTCAATCGAGCTTTGTTGAGACGTATATCAGAAACTAAGTTTCTATAAAGGGAATGCACATAGAGCACATTGCTTGCAATCATAGAGTTTTCATGTAAACGCATTCACCATGTATCATGTCTTTAAAGTCCTACATAAGCTCTTTGTTAGCACAAAAGTGCCTTGAAACTCTGGTATCGTAGATCCATTCAGTGTTGTTTGCCACCAAATTTGCCTCTTTGACCACTACATAGATGATTTCTATATCCTGGGGAAGGTTGGCCTGGGCTATAGGCTTCCTGGCTATGACTACCCTTTGCGAAGTGGACATTGGTATGCTTTACGCCCCCTGCTTGCCGCAGACATAGCACACCCTCCTTAATTTCTAGATTTTATTGTTGAACTTGTTCTACTTCCTAGCATAGCTCGCTTCTGGTTCTTCGTACCTTTACCTTTAAAGCTGTCTCTATTTGTAGGCATAGCATATTCAACTAGGCTAGCTTTAGAAGAATTTAAAGAAAGAAAGTCAATCTTATCTTTCAGACGATTAGCTTCTCCTATTCTCATGTGGATTATCAGTTCCTATAGAGTGGGATCATTCTTCTTATATTTCAGTTGGTTTCTTAGTCACTCCAGGATGGTGGAAATTTCTCGATCAGCACATTAACCTGCAGAATCTCACGCATGCTCATGTTCTCACTTAGAACTTCAGCACACAAGTTCTCATAAACATAAACTTGTTTCATGATTGGCTTGTCATCAGTAATCTGAAAATGCAACCATTCACCGACCATGTATTTCTTCTTTCCAACGTCATCAGCTCCATACTGGACCTCTAATTTCTCCCAAATGATCCTGGCAGATGACAAACAAATCAAACAGGGGGTTAGTCATATGATTCAATAGATGCCCCCTGACCATTTTGTTCTCTTTCTCAAATTTTTTCAAGATAGCCTCATCAGCAGTCTTGCTTTTACTTTTGATTATTCCATCAGGGGAAGCAGCAAAGATTTCAAATGCATTGTTCTCTTCAGATAGGTCAGAGAACAACACACAATCTACTTCTAACTGTTCAAAGAAAACTAGAAGCTTTTGGGACCAACATTTATAGTTGGTTCCATCCAAAGGTTTGAGTTCTGAGAGATTTGGAAGCTCTTTGTTAATAGAGAGAGCCATTGATTTGTGTATGACAAAAAGAAATCGCTTTCAAATTGTACGAAACATAGGGCCAAATCAATGGCAAGGAAATGAGAACTGGAGTTGTGTCGTGGGAGTGTCACTACCTTGGAAGCGATTTCGACTCGACCTCGGTGCAAATCGAAAATATCATTCGCTCACCAAGGTTTACACAGCTAGCTTGTTAAACGCGTGCACTCGCAGCCAGAAGTTTGGAACACACAAGACTACAATTGCCCAGAACAGAGCAGAGAACAGTAGAGTAGAGAATGAGAGGAGAGGAGATGCTTGGTGTGAGTTGAAGTAGCAGGGGAGCAGGTTATTTAACTGTAGAGTGGAGCTGTTGGATGTGAGACAAAGAGGGAACACCTGTGGTGTAGAGTAAATTTGTCGCTAAAAAACAGGGCCATCACTCTCGCTACTAAACACGAGGGCCTCTAGCCATTAAGGAGAAAAAATGGGAGATAAATATGCAAGTGAACATTGGTGGATGAAAATATTAAAAGAAATTTTCTCCAAAAAACTAGCAAATAAGGCCCAGTGCCCGTTGCCACAGCCGTGCCCCCCTGGCCGAGCAGGCGGCATGCGTGTGTGGTGTTCTTCCTCACCCTACAACACTACTAAAACCAAGACTAAAGGAATTCGACAAACCCAAGGAGGGATTAATGAAACCCCACAATGGGCTTCTGATCCTCCTATGTGGGCCAAGGAGTATGAATAGAGAAGGCTAGTTTTTGCCATTACTTCAATATCAAATCCTCAAGCACACCTTCTCTCTTCAAAATCATCTACAAATCTTGACCAAGTAACCTTGCTCCCTCCAAGACTCCGACTGCCATTAAAGTACTAAGAGGTCATCAAAGAGCAAAAGAAAATTACCCATGAGACTGTAGCTAAGCGATTCACCTGTACTTCTCAAGTATCAGCTCCAACATCACCGAAAAGGCAAAAGAAGTTATTTGTAGGTGAATATGAGGACATGAANNNNGATATAAATGAATCTTTAGAGGTACAAGGACCTATCTTAGTTTTCTTCAGCTACTTTACATATTCCCTTAGACTTGTTCAATTATGATGCTGAAAACTCTTTCGAGAATTTAACAAAAAGAAAGATGCTCACGTGCAAAAGATTAGACTAAAATTTCTTCATTAATTGGAAATTTGGATTTTTCTCTTGTGCTTAACTGAATAAATTTTAGTGAGCTATTCAATGTAGGAACCAGCGTCTATTCCCCCTTAGTTAAACTGTTTTATGACAATAAAAAGGAGAAAGGAAATAAGGGAATTGAATAATATACTACAACTATTAAGAGGATTGAATTCTCTCTCACCCCTGTAATTTTTGACCAAATATTTCGTCTTACGGTTGATTCTAGAAAAGTCCATTATGAACCTTTCAGTGACTGTTCTTCTGCCTATATTAAGACATTCAATGATTCTTATCTACACTAGTGATAAAAAAAACAATTGTCTTATACATGATTATACACCGAACTAAGGATGTTTCGTTATTTGCCGGTAAGGACTGCATATCCTGAAGGTAATACCAACAAGAGGTTCTCCTACGAAGCGCTTGGAATGGTGCAACACATTGTGTATGACTTTGATGAAAAATTTTCGAAGACCATCCTTAAGTATATTTAGAAAGCCAATGAAGCTTCAAGGAAAGCTCTACTTTCCTATGTGAATTTGCTGACAAAGGTCTTTGGACAATTCCTCTGGAAACTGAGAAATGCGTTCAGCATGCTAACACAACGATTGATAAGGAAAGCTCTACTTTCATGACTCAAGCATATTTTCATAAAAAAGGATCAACTCAACTTTCTACAAGGTGTAAATTTGAAATAGCTATTGCTCACTTAATCTTCTTGCTAATCTTCTTTCTTTGTTTGTTGATTAGGGTGTCTGAGCTCAAGTGTACTGTCTAGCACTTAATGCCTGATAGGACAACTAGTCCTTTGGTACCCTCTTTGAATTGGAATTGGCTTTGCTTTCTTTCGGCTAATTTTCCCCTTTTTCTTGATGCAATATCATCCCTAGTAATAATTCAAGCTAAATCCAAAGAATGATCATATCTAGAAAAGATTAAATAAATTAGTGTTGCTCCGATAAAGTTGCATCCCTGAAAAATCAGAATTTATGATTGAAGAGTTAGATAATGTTTTCCCTTTAGAATTCGGATGATAATGATCTTTAATAAGTATAGGAGTGAATTCTTTAATGCAAACCACAATAAATTCCCCAAGCATTTAATAAATCAGACACCGTAGTGACCATGCATGTTTTGAACAAACTAACTCATTGTATAACTTCATGTATGCAGACCAAATAATTTTCTCATGATCAACTTTGAATGAGATGCAACTCTGACTATTTAGTCAAATACTCTAACAGGTTAACAATGTGGATGACATTTTAACTTGCCTAAGTTGACTTTCATCAAAACCATGTGTAACTACACGCCTCTAGGTCAAGCTTGAATTCGGTAAGGTTTGGTGCGACTCAGAAACGTTGGTACGGGGAATATTTTGGGAGAGGAGAAAATAAGCAATTCACTGCGCAAGGGGAAGGTTAAAGCGCAGGAGAGAGTACACATGATTTACGGATTTAGTTTAAGACTTCATAGTGATTTTTTTTTAAAAAAAATTAATAGCTCTAAAACTAATATATGAAACAAAATAAGTCAGAATTAAAAGTACGCTTCTAAATGCTTCTGACTATGATGGCTAACGTGTTAAATGCACTTCTACTTAGAATATGCAAAATATTATAAGAGCATCGAAGTTTCTCTAGATCTTTAATTGGACAAATCTGCCGTCAAATTTTGTGTGGCAAACTATCCGGTGAACTAAATTAGAAAAAAATAAAGGAAGGAAAAGGGGGCAGGAGAGAAAAGGAGTCTTTAAGAAGGCGGCCTCGCATCAAAACTTCATAACCAACTCTCTGCCAGTGTGTGCAAGCTCGAATGACACAGAAAAGGCAATTAGCGAAGGAATCCTTGGAGTTGGGCAAGTTACTGGGCGTCACTATTATTGAAGGAGAAGAAGCAACTATGGAGGGCATCATAAAAAGTCTCAAAAAAGCAAAAAAATTGCAGACATCTGGGCATTCAAAAAAGAGATTACCGGTGCTTTCAATACAAACAAGAAGTTATAAGCATATAACTTTGTCAAGTCGAAACATCACCAGACGGGGATTATGCTATTTAGGTGTGAATTTGGGTATCATTTGCTTATTAGATTCCTTTATTGGAAAGGGGGGGATTTCAGTCAGGATTATGTTGCTAGCAAGATTGTCCATTCACACTTGTTAAGTTTCTTCAACAAACCTGGCACTTCCTGACCCTGAAAGTTCTAGTGATGTGTGAGCCAAGCTGTGAAGTTGTAGAGCTGTGATGGATAAAGTAAATGGAAAATAGTGACGTGTCCCACACCAAGGAGGAGGCCCCTACCAACTTAAACAGTTGTTAACGTCGAATGAATATAGTACGATGTATTTGAGGGAAATGCGTAATTTCTTGACCAAATGGTTAGTTATGTAGTTTTTATGTCAGTGGAGGTAGATCAACAACTACAATCTAGGAGGAGTAAAAGTGGGTTTAGTTCTAATTGGTGGTTTCATAGTTTATAGATTGGATTCACATGTTTGTGTTATCTTAATTTAGGATTTATTGTATTCAAGCCTATTAGCTATTTAATAATCCGAAAAAAAAAAAACCTATCCGGTGAACCAAGAAAAGTGATCTGGTTCACACTTCAACTGTTGACCGTTGATATTAAATCATCAAGCACTAGCTCATGGGTTCCTTTAAATGCCTTCATTCAGGATTAACAGGAAAGATGCTAACTATCCATATACATGACAATTCTGATGGTGCTTTAGTCGCATACATGAAAAAAAGTATAACACTCTATAATATTAGCTTGGATGTAAACAGCCTTGTCATAGTAAACAAGTTTGTAAGTATGTTTTCCTTACCTTGTTTTATTGTATAAAAGTATCCAATAAAAAATACATTGTAATTATAATTATCACAACCTACATGATCATGATTAAACAAGTCTGTAAGTATGTTTTCCTTTTACCTTATTTTATTGTATAAAAGTATCCAATAAAAAATACATTGTAATTATACTTATCACAACCTACATAATCATGATTGCATTACAATGCCATTGCATAACATCCACCAAAACATCTGAAATTGATTAACACTCCAGACACGGTAAGGCTCTTTGACACCCTTTCAAGCTTCAACCCACCAATGATTCCTTGACGTGTATTTGAATGAATGAATGACGTCAAAGGACAAAGATCCAACTATGACACACGAGGATCCTCTTAATCAGTATGTAAATTATTGATATCAAAGGTGCAAAAATCTAAATTTGAATGCGACTGATATTGGCCTTCTGGCCCCACTCTGTACCAAAGGGCGAAATGTCAAATGAGTAGGTCATTCTTCATGTAAATTACGGGACCAGTTCAATGTAGTCCAACCGCATTCTACTTAGGTCAATGTCATATTTCCAATTACTGAATATTTGGTAAAGTACCACAAACGAGGAACAGCAAAACAGGGAGAGTCGTACTAGAATTCGTTCGAGTGTCACCAGAATTCAGTCGAGCCTCATTACTGACTGTTTGGTAAACTAGCACATACGAGGAACGTCAAAGGGAGAGAGACGTCTCCATCCGCAGCAGTAGAAGAACGTTTGAAAATGCAAACATTAGTGAAATTAGTTCTCTTAATTCTTTTCCCCTCTTTCTTGATATAGTGCAAGATACACACGTGAATCATGAAACGGCTAAACGTCCAATGACAATTAAAGGGCCTAAATTGTCATTACCAATCTTAGAGAAGGACGTGACGAACATCTAATACGCAAGTCTTAGAGGCCTCTGTAGTAGCATAAATTTGGGATATAAACAGAACCTCCATACGCCATTACTTTTTCTTCTGTTTTTCTTTCCAACTTTTTATCGTTGTTGGGCTTCAACAAAACAACACCCCCCCCCGGGCGCCCTAAATTCAAAAACAAAAGGAAAAAAAAACCTAGAAGAAGCTACTATTTCTATGAAGGTGTTCCCGATTGTACAAAGCCCTAGTACCCATATTGTTTTCAGCTGCTGACGAGAAATTCTGCAAGAACAGCCACCGTCACCTGTCAAAGAACTTCAAATGAGTCATGGCATTCCAATGGAACATTAATCAAAGAATAATTCCATTACTTGACAAAAAGGTGAACATAAGAGCAGATTTTAGCCCATAGATGATCAGATAATGCAGACAGAAACACATTAGTGCATGCAA
>NCQV01139291.1:0-11523 GCA_002740545.1 Lophocereus schottii | reverse complement strand
CAGACGGAGGGGAAGGAGACTAAAGGATAATTAATAGATCCTGTTCTTATTACTACCTTCAACGTTTTCATTACATTTAGCTCTCTATATTTGTCATTGGATATTAGTCATGTTGCTACAATATGCAAGTAAACCTATTTATATGAACATTCAATTGTAATTTTCTTAACATAAATACATTGAGGTTAACTTAGTAGGGGAATTAAATTTTATCAACTTTAGCATTGAATTGCAGTGATGTATGTGAATAATAAACAGTTTTGTTGACTTACTTCTAATTTATATCTTATGTGTATTCCAATAAGGTGAAGGTTGCGAGTTGCAACTAAATAGCTTAACAAATCAATGCAACTCCAGTGGCAATAAAGTAATGAACCTTCTCAACACTAATGTTACATTCTTAATTGCAAGTTCACGGTGTGGTTGTAGCAAGCAACTGACGAGTACGAGTCGAATCTACAAGAAACTTATTTTCAACTACTATAACAAATCAGGTTAATCAATGTAGGCAAATCTTATTTGGAGAATCAAACTGTGAACTAAGAAAACAACAACAACTAGGGACACGAATCAAAAATTAGGATATTAAAGCACCCACGTTGTGGGCAGATCAATTATTAACCCTACACAACTTATCCAAACAGACAAACAAGAATGGATAGATCGACATTAAGCGCATTACTTTCCTCTTTCAAGGGTCAAAGACTAATCTTGAAACTATAGCAACTTATATTCATGGATTTAAAAGTCAAAGGATTATAAGATTAGACAATCTAAAGTTCCAATTAGGATCCTAATTATTTTCATATTAAAAAATTAATCATCAACTAAATCGCACAAAGTAAAAGTTTCGTCTTTCAATGTTCCCCTTAATCCAAATGAAATAATTGAATACTCTTTCAATCAATTCATCAAGCATGTGGGAACCATAGTGAAATTCAATAGATGTAGACATGGACTAAGTAAGAATAGGGCTAAGTCATGATTAACTAAGCATAACCGACAGCAACCCTAACCTAAGTTGGGAAAGTAACCACCACCAAACATGATAGCAACTCCAAGCACAAATTTCCAAACCCTAATCATGGTACTAAGCAGCAAAACTAAATGAGAAGTAATTAGGAGAAGGTTAAGAACAAACTTAGCAATTGATTTGATCACGACAATATAGATCTTCAAGATAGGGTTACAATCTCCAATGTTAATCCACAAGCTAAGACTACTTAATTTCTCCTTAAAAAAATATTTGTCTTCTGAAAAGCAATGAAAATGACTCTTCAAGTCCTAAAACCGCCCCTTTCAACAATTTAGGGAGGCAATTTCATGAATACAGCATGCGCATGCCAAATAACACGGCACCCCGCGTTGACAAAGTTTCCTAATTGTTGCATGAGGTGACATGGGCATGCAAAACTGCACGAACTCCATGTCACTATATGAACTTAGATCCTCAAAACCTGGAGGGTTCTGCATGGCCATCCCATTCCGCTCGATGCCCATTGCCGTTCCTTTTAACTTTTACTTGCCAGCATAGGCATGCAATTTTGGCAAGACAATCCATGTTGCCCCTCCTTCCTCTGATTTCCACTTGACTTCCATCCTTCTCTCCCTCTCTTCGCCCTCCTAGCTCACTACAGTCCTCAAACCTTGAAAACAAGGCCAAAAAATCAGCAAAACAAGAAGTTGGACCCGTTACGCAATTTCGAAAGAAAACAAACCAAATTCTCTAAGTTAGAGGTGAGAAATAGAGAAACAAGGGGAATTTGGAGAAGAGTAGATTAAACAACGAACCACCTGATGACCTCATGAAGGTAATCCTAGAGAAACAAGGAGGACTATGGTATAACAACTTTTGTGTGTGGGGGGAGGGGTTGTGTCATAATGTTTTGACTTATCTTAGTAAGTAATCCTAGAGACATAATTTATTGGATGTACAATGGGTGAAAATATATAGGCGGTTTTAAGAATTGAAAAGAAAATAAGAAAAGGAAGAGTTTTATCTCTTAACCTATCTTTTATGAGGTATGTCAAGGACTACGGTTATAATTTTACGGAGATAATACATTACATAAACCTTCTCACGATTTAAATTTTAATTGATGCTTTCTCCTATGTTCAAAAACAGATAGAGGGTCAATGCAACCATGATTTGCAATAAACTATATTATGTACAAGCTTTTTCAGTTAAGTTGATTGATAATTTTAGTGTTATGTAGTTTTATCGCAAAGATTTGTGTCATCGTCTATCTTTTTCCTTATTACTAACAAAACATAAGGAGAAAAAAAAAAGAGTTTTTGGTGAAACAATAACATGAAAATTTCACTGTGCATATGCATTGCAAAATTTCCATTTACGTTTAATTTTTGTTCATATCTAATTTGTTTTTAATGATTTTTATAGTCTTTTCCTTTTTTTCAAGTTTTCTTAGATGTGTAATACTACTAATCTTTGCCATAAAATAATGTTAATGCCATTTTTTGACTTAAAAATATATCATTTTCTAAACGCTGAACACCTACATCAATTGATGAAAAATTTTAGACGCTTGTACTTTATGTTTAAAAAAAACTTGAGACGCTTAAATTTGCAAAGTAAAAAAGTAATTTGGGCACCTCTTTGAGCAAAAACTTGAATAAAATATGTATAGAAAATGATATTTCGACATAAAAAGGTATTTAGTCTAAAAAAAGAGTTTTCATTTTCCCAATTCGTCCAACAACAATGGTGTATTACTAAGTGCATAGTGATACCTCTCAGCTTTGTTGTGCCTTGTTGATATTGAGCCTAATCATGTATAAGTTGACTGATGAGTTAGGCCTTCAAACTTGCCAATTGAGAACCCACTTTACTGTCGTCCCTTTTTACAATGCTAAATATATGCCGCCTGTTGGACTTACTATCTTCGGAAAGAACTCACAAGGCCAATCAGCTTAGGGGAGGGGAGACAAAGCTACCAAGGCTTAAAGGTCCAAACCCACACACCCTCTCCCTTTACCAATTAATTGGCTAAGGAAGGTTCCCCCAGATTTGAACCTGAGTGAGGAGGGTGGAGCAAATGCAGCCATACCAATCCACTACAAGCAGATCGATACTTTACTATCTTCCCTTTGTTTCTTCCTTTTCTTTTCTGTTTTTTTTGTTTCTTTTTTTATTTATTCAGGAGGGTAACCAGCTTATTGATATTTTTTGATGATTGAATGTGCTCCAATATTGGTGAGAGAATCAAGAGACAAAAGTAACAAGTTGAAAAGACTGTAGTCAAGCGTATGTCAGTTGGCATCTCTAACCCAAAAGGGAAAACAAAAAGGGTGTGATGGGAAGGGGCCTGAGTTGAAAGAACCACGACTGTTCAGGGAATAAACCCTTGGCAAAAGGCAAAAGCTCAACAACAACAAATAAAGGGTTTTCTGTTAAAATTATTGACCTCATTAGAAGGGTGCTTCAGAATCTTTTACAAACTGATATCCGTGAAAGCTGCTGAGTACTATCATTAACATACAACAAAAAAGGCGTTAAGTCATTAGTTACTCACTTATCAACTGTAATATGTCGCCAAATAGAGGTGTGGTGGTCCTACTTGATTTCACGTTTTACTGCTCTTTACGAATCTTACTGCTCATCGTCACTTCCCTTTGATCTTTTACACAACTTTTCACAACGCTTGCTGCTCGTTACCGTTCCTTACTTGTCTAAATCACTTATTGGTAATTTTCACACTCCTTGCTGCTCCTTACTGGCTCCTAACTTCTTATTGCTAAAATTTAGCACTTTTGTCACTCCTTACAAAACTTATCACCAGTTTATGCTGTTGAGACAATCAGGCTATTAGAACACTCTCTAATTTTTGCGTCTTATTAATGCGCATATGGTTATGAGTTGGCCAAATTGAGGAACCTTTTAGAGTCAAGATAAGATCTTTGGTCACAAATCTTGCCTTGGATAGCCTTTGTGCTGAATCTTCTGTAGTGAAGTTAATTATACTATCTGAACATGTGCATACTTCTTAAATTTTCTCTGTCTTGCCTTAAAATCTATGTTAAATTGTAGATAAATGATATGATTGAGGGTCTATTCGTTTCAATGGTTGCAAGGGTATATTCATTTGAACATTTGGGGCGTGTTCGGCAACAGTATTTTGGGTAACGTTTGGCGTAGTGTTTTGACTAGCATTTCAAGTAGCGTTTAGGGTTTTAAGTAGCGTTTTTGAAAAGCTAATAGTATTAACGTTTTACATTCAAAAGTAGCATTTCATATTTTTTAACCAAAAATTACCCTTTGGGAATTTTATCTTTGAAAATTATCTATATCCTTTTATGTCAATTTACATTAATCAGCTAATCCAACAGCTAAATTTACCGAACACATTTTATTCAACTGCTCTTCTAAACAATTATCCGCTAACAGCTAAATTAGAAACGTCATCTGCTACCTGAACAGCTATCCGCTACCTAAATCGTTATCCGCAACTTGAACTGCTAATTTTGCCGAACAAGGTTTTGGTCAATCCACAATTGCCTTCATTTGTTCCCAACTACTAATTGCCATCACAACCACTCCTAACTGCTCCCAACCAGTCTTCCTCCCAACTATTACCAACCGCTTCGAACTGCTCCAAATAATTTACAAATGGTACCATGTGCTGATAGGTTATTTAAATGACATAAATAAATTTTTTATAAGCGCTCTATATACACATACACATATATATATATATACACTCACATATACCTGCGAGCATGCGCACACATCATTAAACATCAAAGAATAGACTTTGCTCTGTAATTTATAAGCATATCGTTCAATTTGATGCAAGATTACATTTATACGCGTTCAATTTGTTGCAAAAACTTATAAGTTCATTCTTCGAAAATCTCACATGCTCACAAATGCTCCATAAATGCAGGTTTACAAGTGGTTCAACTTTTCCCGTCGCATAAATTGTGGAACTAATATGTATATGTGTGTCAAAAAAATAAAATTATTACCCCAAAAAGTCATAACTGATAATCATGAATGCTCACAATGCTCACAACTGCTTTCAAATCATTTCAACGATCTCCTACCTGCTCCTAATTGTTGACAATTGCGCACAATTGCCCCCAACTGCTAAATGCTAATCATAACAACTTTCAATCGCTCCCAACTGTCCCAACTATTAATAGCTCATTGCTACTACTAAACGAATAGACCGTACATAGTGGTTAATTTAGGAGCAGTTGGTAGCAGTTATAATTAGCAATGAGCCAGTTAGAAGCAGCTGGGAGCGGTTACGAATGGTTGTGTGCAATTAGAAGCAGTTTGCGAGTCGTGAGTAGTTGGAGAATGGTTAGGAGTATTAGGAGCATTTATAATTATCGTAATTGTTTTTTTGTGTAACGACTTCATTTTTTTATGCTGCTATAAGTTAGATCCACAATATATGCAACAAAAGAGTTCAAACCACTTATAAGCACAAGTTCAAGGAGCATTTTGCTTGCTTTGGTGAGGGCAGGGAAGACTTCTCCAATGGTTGCCTCACGGTAAGGGCCTCGCAAGGAGGCTCATAGGAATGAGCCGGCTCACCCTCAACGTTTTGCTTGTTTTTTTTATTTTTTTAAATATTTTTAATTAATTTATCTTTTTTTTTGATTCTAAAAATAGCGCTGTGTGCTATATATAGTAGATCCATGAGTATTATTTTATCTAGTGAGTCAAAATTATGAACCTTTCACTGGAGAGACTGAGACTTGTGAGACAAAAAAATTGGAGAGATGGTTGATGTGGTAGTGGTACCTACACCGGTGAGTCGAAAGATTGGCTCATTAAGATTTTTCTTAGGAGTGTTGAACCTATGATTTTAGGAGAGTCATGTTATAGTTTAGTTTTCCAAAAAAATAAAAAATAAAAGTGGTTGTTTTTGGATTGCCTCCAATTTGAACTCTATATTTAGTGTTTTTATTGTAAATTGCAAGTTTTCCCATATCTTTATTATTTTTTTCCTTAAGGGACACCTTTTTTGTCATGGTTGGGTGAATGCTACAATGGTCCTGGTAATATTGGACTCAGATATCTTAGATCGATTATTCATCTGCTTCGGTCAATTGGGAGCAGTTAAGCGGTTGAAGCGGTTGGAAATAAGTTGAAAGCAGTTGAGATAGTCAAAAGCGATCGGCATTGGCGGTTGGAAGTGGTAGAGAGCGGTTGGAAGTGGTAGAGAGTAGTTGAAAGCCACTGTGATTGACCAAATGCTGAAACGAGGTAGTGAACGGTGGAATAATGTCATAACTTATCAATTGGGTAAAGTCATTTTTTTATTCTTGATTTTTCACAATCATAAAATTATGCGCATGATACATTTTCATGGATAAGATCGCTCCGATCAGAATGCCATATCGATGTGGCTGACGGATATTAAAGCTACATAATTGATAATTAAATGTAACTATTAAAAATTTGGTAAGTTGCATAGCACATTGATTTAGGCTAAGACCAGAAACTTAAGAGGTATCTTGGTGCAAAACATATATATATGTCTTATAATTTAGAAGAATAACAAAACCATGATTTCTACGTAAATAAAGTTTTGCTAGTTGTTATAAAGTCTTAAGATACATTTTTTTTTTTTAAAAAAAAAGGAAACATCAAATCTTGATTTTGTTATGAGGCCGACAATTTTACCTGTGATTGATTTGTCCCCCCAGCATCGATCGATATCTCTATTTCTGTAAGAAGATTGCGGTTGAAGTTGCAGGATCAGTGGGTCAGTAGTCAAGTCTGAAACTCCCTTATGCTCCCATGGCAGTATGGATATGCTCTTAGCATCAAGTGGACGGTCTGAATGGGATGCTTGTAATTGGTTTTTGACTGGACAAAGAGGTGGCAACAAATTATGACAACGGTGGTACAAACTGCAGAGGTGTAGATTCATATCAGATATAAGCTGTTGGTCTGAAAAAGAAGTGAATTTCAATGTATTTTTATAATCAAGTAGCGTTGAAAATTAGGAAGATATATACATGTTGGGGAGATTCACAGAAGGAGCCCGCTTCAACCAAAGTCCATGACAACAAGTCCAAGTGAGGTTCCATCCTAAAACCAATTGGCAATAGTAGGAGTAGCCCACTTGACTTATATACCATGGCCTTTCTTTTCAAGCTCTCGATGTGAGACTTCTTTTACTCATGTGTGATATTTCCAACAATCTCCCCCTCACACATGAGTCTCTTTCACACCACATCAACATATGAGCTCCCCATTGAGCGGAGGCCTTTACCATGGTGTCAAACCACCATCAAGAGCTTACCACGCCACCGAGACACGCTATAGTACACGTATTACCGCTCGATCAACGCCATCGAGCCACGCTGCAGCACACGAATTACTGCTCGATAAACACCTATGTGTCACTTCACCAAGCTCGTCCAGGAGGTCCATCATGCCACACCTTCGTCGCCTAGCCGAACGCACCATCGGCTCTGATACCACTTGTTGGGGAGATCCAAGGAGGGAGCCCACTTCAACCAAGGTTCATGACACCAAGTCCAAGTGAGGTTCCATCCTAAAACCAATTGGCAATAGTAGGAGTAACCCACTTGACTTATATACCATGACCTTTCTTTTCAAGCTCTCGATGTGAGACTTAAGCATAAGGATTGCAGCTAAATGCTGACAAATTGATATTTGTTGTCTCTAAACGTTATTCATAACCATTACTAACCAGTAGCGGAGCCAGGATTTTAAGCAGGGGGTGAGATTGAGAAAATTAAAGTGCACTTCCAAAAAAAAAAAAGAAAAGACGGAACGAACAGTCAAACCAAGGACCTCCCACCCAAAGCAAGGGACAACCACCAACCTGCTATGCACTCCTATGATGTGTATTTATGAACTAATTAATATATATCTATTTTTCTTACCCACAAAAATATCCCACATATAATTCTTTTCCCAAAAAGCTGGGGGGTCAATTGACCCTCCTTGCCCGAACAAGGCTCCGCCTATGCTACTAACTATTGATCAGCACTGTTAGTTGCTAATCGTTACTTCTAAACAATAGGTAAAAGGCCTAAAGGCTGGTAAACCATTAATTTGCTAAAACTAAACACCAAAATGAATAAGCCCTAATTAATTTTTCTGATCGAAAGATTTATCTTGCCAGTTTAGTTTTGTATTTATTTGACTACAATATCTATCATAGATGTTATGACTTTGAACTAATGAATTCATCATTCCTCCCCCAAAACTTAACCTAGCTGTTCTAATTTCCCGATCATAAGCTCTTAAACTTTGTTTAATTTGATTTCTTGATACAATATTAGACGATTTCAAAATGATGATTAATGCTTTATAATATCCATCTTTTTAAATTGAAAAAAATTATCTTTTAGAGCATTGATGTTAGAGCAAATAATTTTCCTAACTCATAATTTCTGATAAATATTTTTGAGTTCATTCAACTTTGGGTAAACATTTTTTGGGACCAAACTCGACCAAACTTATCTTAATTTTCAAATTATATAAAGGATCCTAAGTTTTTCATATTTATATAGTTGACCCCAATCCTTAAAAATTTACTTTTGAAAATTTTAATTTTGTGCATGTATAATTTCTCTCATAAATACTATTCAAGAACCTCTTTCAATTGGTATATAAGCCACATGACCAAAAATAATTAAGATAACTAAGCTAATTAATTATGTTTAATGTTCGAATCATCACCTACTTGCTTTACTCCTAATTATTCACATGTTATTCATTCACCAAAAGGAATTACTTCAGTAGCACATCAATTAAATTATATCACTAATGCAACTTTATAATTAAAAGGTGAATTAGCTAAAATTAAGACTGAAGTTAAGGAAATTAAAAAGTAATTATATGGAATCCATTTTTCTTTAGTAAATGAGATTAGACATAGTAAAAAATCTATGTTAAGTATTAGTACTTCATTTTAACATAAATATTCTTTTCAAAACCCAAAAAACAAAAATTCCTTTCCTTTGCATGATATAAAAATTCAAAAATAAATAGGAGAAAAATTAATCGAAAAATGGTCTGAAAAAGCAACGAAAAAAGAAGAAGATGGAATATAAGCAGTTTAATCTTGAAGAATTACAGAATATATTTGATAAATAACAAAATCCAGAAGAATTAAACAAAATCATGAGCTCAATAGCTGATAAATAAGAAGTATTATCCGATGATAATGAAGAAACTAATAATATCCAATTAGAAGAAGAAATATATCAGTAGTTGAATTTAATTAAATTAGAAGATCTTAATGTTGTACCTTTAGAAGATATTACAAGGAAACTAGATAGAAAATATGATAAAAGGATAGCCGATAATGAGACCAATGAGATTGAAGAAGAACTCGACTTAGATCAAATTGAGACCAATTTCGCTAACAATATTGTTCCTAAATCTGAAGAATTTGATGAACCTTCTAGAAGAAATACTTATTTTATGAGATCTAGGTATGTTTCAGTTGAACGTACAATCAATTTTTTCTTCGGGTTTATCCTAAGAAAAACTACAACCTTTGAAGAGATTAGCCTTACTCCAATTAACCAAGCAGGATACATCTTAAACATCTTTGGAATTCGTAATAGAGAAGAAATATTTGAACATTGAAAAAAAGACATAAATAGTATCTTAAACCTAAATATTGCATGGACTGCTGCAAATTTCTTAAACTATATTGACCATAGTTTTTCTGTTACTATAGCTGACTGGTATGATTTATTAAATGAGGAATGTAAAAATGCATTAAGAATGATAAAAATACCAGTTGTAATGTTCAAAAATTTATGTAAGGAAATCAAGACTGAATTTATCGGAGCTAAACTTGATTCTGAAGAAAAAGCTAGAGAATAGCAAAGAAAGTTAATAATATAGAGTTGTGGGATATGAGATATCTAGAAAACTATATTGCTGAATTTAGTCAATATTATTACAAAATTAGACATAATAAAACTAATTATGGTATGTTTTATGACAAATTGCTATATCCGATAAATTCTATAATTAATGAAAGTTACATTGCATGACTTGAGAAAGCAGATGTCATTGACACCCTTAGTTTAAGAATCTCTTATTTAAGAAAATGGGTCAATGATCAATGTCTTGATCTCCAAAAGCAAAGAAAATGAAGAAATAGTTTTTAGCTTGTTGGGTTCTCCTCATCGACGAGGAAAGGAACCTGAAAGGAGAAGAAAAGTAAAATTTTGTAAAAAAAAGAGTTTTAACAGGCAAAGAGGAAAAAATATAAAAGAAAATGTTATAACAAATCGAGTCCTAAAAAGAAGATTTTTTTGGAAAGTCGTTTATTGTCCAGCCGAAAAAAACAATTATAAGGGTTGGGCATGTGGAGAAGTAGGTCATTATGCAAACGAACGCAAAAATAGAAAGAATAATAAGATTATTGAAATTTTGGGAAGTCTAGACTATTTTGAACTAAGCGAAGATGAAGCGTTAGATCTAGCCCTAAAAAACAAGGGAATTGTTGAGATTATACTAGAAGATGAACATGAAGAAAGTAATTATGAAAAAACTAGTCATATGATGGAAAGTAGCTCAATTAGTCTAGGGGATCTTCAAGGAGAAAAATTTATTATAGATAGTGAAGATGAAGATGTCAAAGAAGATTGAGTTATTCCTATAATTCAGAAGGAATGATCTATAAAAAATTCATATTTCAATTGAAAAGTAAGTAGACAGGTAAAATAATAGAAAGAGATCTAGAAATAAACGACTGTGAGTGCGATGAGAGAAGTCAATCTCATCAATTGGAAAAATATCATTAAGCATAATAAAGATAGAAAGTATAGGTATATTCATGTTAAAAGTGTCTAAGTATAAATTACTCCATTACAATGTTATGACAAAGATATTGACCTTTATGCTCTGCTCTGTGATATCAGGCATACCAAATTAATAATCAAATTATCATAGGGGTTAAGACTAATTTATGGAATGAATCAGCAGGATTCAATTGCAGACCTGGATTTTATGTGAGTCTAAAAGATGAATTTACTAAAAACTTCTTATCTCTTAAGACAAAAATAGTTGGGATGGACATGAAAAGATGAGGATGCCCACTAAGGATATTTTGGAAAACTATCTACAAATTAGATAATATTATAGATCCAAAGACTAAGGTAACAATGATAGAGGTAGAAAATTTTGAAAGTCCTACCCCTATGCAAAAAATCTAGAGGATTAAATCCAATCCTCAGCAAATAAAGATTGAAAGGTCATAGATATCTAGCTTTGCCAACCCCAGAAAATTTATTCGAGTTTTTCATCTCTTCCTCCATCCCTAAACTTAAGAAGCTCATATTGCTTAGTGTACCTAGAAACTTTCCCAGTTAATCGAGTACTTTTGATCATAGGGTTGACACCATTGCCAAGAAAGAGATAGAAAGGTGGTCGGCATGAAAGAACAAGAAGGTACATTCGCGGGGTCAAAGTTGTAGGTGGGAAGTTGTTGCAAAAAAAGTTTTAATATTTATAAACCCCAAGTGCAAGATGTATCGTTGAGTACT
>NCQV01139248.1:5162-18531 GCA_002740545.1 Lophocereus schottii | reverse complement strand
TGAAAAGCGATTGCAGCTATAAATTTTTCAAGCTTCAAAAGAGAGAAAAAGGATAGGATTCATAAAAAATGAGATTGACCATTTCCAATAGAGAAAACAACAAACAAAAATTGAAGCTTCCAAGTTTAGGGTTTTCGAGCTCCTTTCTTTGGCTTCCATGTTAGGGGGGTAATAAGTAAGAGCTCCGAGGGAGGGAGGCAAGAGTTGAAGCTTAGTTTAGAGTTTTTAATCTATTGATTTGTGTTTGATATTTGTAAGGAATGAAAGATAGAAGAAAGGGTAATTTCATCTCATAATACGCATGCATAGTATAATTTTTAGATATGTAAGAAGAGGTAAGATCTATAAGGAGTCATAAGAAACTGTAAGAAAATGTAAGGAACTATAAGGAGATGTAAAAAACTGTAAGAAACTGTAAGCATAGATGTAAAGAGTTGTTGAATTATTAAAAAGTCACATAGTATAATTTTTATATAAGCATGCATAATTATTCGTTTTTAATGTATGGTTTGTGAAAAAATACAACATGAAAGTAAATTACATATATAACTGATATTTATGAATTACATTTTATAACAACATTAAATAAATTATATTTTAACATTATAGAAAAAATTTTATTTTTCTATAATGATCGTTTTGGATGATAAGAAAAATATTGAAATAAGATAATTAATAAAAACAAACCTTTAAACAAGTCAAACAATAAGATAAATTTAAGCTGACAAATATGTGAACCAAATATGTTATACTTGAGGTGGTTTTTTGGTACCAATATTAGTTTCGCCTTACTATAGCAAAAACAAAATAACAATTTTTCTCAATAAAATTGAATAGAGGCCTAAAAGTGAACTCCTATTTAAATTGAACATTTTGAATTAAATTCAACTCAATGTTCAATTATATGATGATAGCAACCAAGTTGTAATGGATAAACTTATAGAAGAAATAGTTAAAATACTTTCATCACCTATTGTTTGATTATTTTTATATATGATTCATGTTGAAATTCATACATAAATGTGATTTTTGTATTACAATTTTAAAATATGTTGACTTATTTTCTCTATGATGATATATATGCTTCATGTCAAAATCCAAATATTAATTCACATTGCTAAATTCTATTTTTATGTTTATACAAATATTATATTCACAAAAAAAGCGTGTAAGATTTTTCGTATTGCTGGCATATAAAAAATATATAAATATTTCTATAAATTTGAGGAAAAAAAAATAGATGACAAGTTGAATGTTATAAAAAATATAAAAAGATTTGAGAAGATGCAAGGAGATGTGAGGAGCTATAAGTTGTAAGCTAAATGCTCCTAGTCGCAGAAAAGAACAGGGCCTTTATGTATTTTAGATATGCTTTTTTTTCCCCCTTTTAGACCAGTGGAAGTTTATATTGTCATTACTACTAGGTTTCCGTTACAATAAGTCATTTTTTTAGTAGTGGTTCTTCATCCTTAATTAACTCCGTGATGAGAAAGGTATTGTTATTATAATTAATTTGATAGTAGCCTGGTTCTTGCCCTAATTTGATTATATTCTGAATCTTTACTAGTCATATGAAATGATTAGATGATTTCGATTTAAATGATAATCTTATATAGAACTCATAGAATATGTAAGAGTCTGTTTATATGGAGGAATGTGTATGTTCTTATGAGCATTATTTACTACTTATTTGTGCTTGAACACATAGAAAATAGCTGTCAGCTAATATCAATTTTAATAGTTTGTTTACCTCTCTGTGGCAGTTCTAACACATTTGGTTTCATAAAGCTTGCATTTTTAATCATATTGAATGAGAAAGAACTAGGAGTCCTTCAATGTCATCTTGGCTATAAACTGCCTAAAACTTTTAATTTAATGAATTCTTATACTCCTACCCAAAGTTGGTTTCCTTGCGGGTCCTCCGAACAAGTGCTACGGTGAAATGCTTATGGCATCCCTAATTTTTTTTTTTTCTGGTACTTATTTCTAAATTAAGGTACATTATACACTTGTATTTGGGCGATGGGAAATCATTTGAAGATCGCTTGATTTTGTTACAGTGATCAGTTGGTTTAGAGAAATTCATAGCTGTATTAAAAGACGGTGTTATGTTTGATTTAATAGAATGCAATTCTCTGGTTTTATAGTAAACAAAGAAAAAACTAGAAATGGATTTGTTGCATATAGTAATAGAGGAGACTCAGATGCCTGATATAACATTCATGGTTCTAACTTCAACTCAATGAATGCCAACATTGACCAAACCCAAAAAAAAAAAAAGAACACGTATACAAATTAAAACCTAACATCGATCGAAACTAAATAAAGTCTTATAAAATTTATTCCAGATTTTATTTTTAGTGATTTTTTAAATAACTTTTTGAATAATCATAATGTAGGCTATGCCGCCAAATCATAAGCAATACCAACATCTATATTAGGTTAAAAATAAACTACTGGTGTTGAAATAATAATATAAAAGAAAAATTAAATGATGGGCTTCCAATAACAATACCAATAGATCATTGAATAGTTTCTGTTGCAAATTAATATTGCCATCCATTTGTTGATATGACCAACATTTCTTGTAGTCTTTCTCTCTAGCTACAACATCTCTTTTCTACCAAACAATGGGTTGAAATTTGTTTTCATTAGAAAACGGTTTTACATTGAAAATAGAAAAATGAAAAATCATTTTGTTTGAAAATTAATTTCACCCCAGCCAAACACCCTTAATTGAAAATGTTTTTTTCCTCCGACAACTTCTTTAACCTTTTTCAACGCGTGCGTGCGGGTTTACACTATTTATCATGCAGAAACTAAATTACCTGTTACACTTAGATACATACTAGACTAATGAATATCAACACAACTTCTTTGTTGAAGTAGCTAGTACGTGCACGATCCATGTTCAGATTGCCTCTCTGCTACTATTTTTTGGGAATATTTTGACCTTCCAGACCATGAGGACAAAAAAAAAAAAAAAGAAGAAATCTGAACATGTTGATTACTCCGTAATTTAATTTTAGTAATAAGTACAAATACGAATTCATTCAAGGAAATTAGGATAAAAGCTGGCAGTACGAGTACAAAAATGTAAAGAAAAAGCGCGCAGGGGCATTGAATGGAAGGAGACGTTTCCTAGTTCTCTTCCTTTTCAGCTGGCTGCATCTTATGGCAAATTCATGGGAGGAGTTAAGAACTTACTATGACTGTCTTTTTATCAGCCTTTGTTTTTGGCAACACATCATCATTCATCAACACTATGCAAAACAAACCGGTCACTTTCTCTCTCTATCTCCTCTTGTCAACATTTCATTGATGCTCATTCAAGGTACCCCTTAGCTACTCTATACATGTCAATTTGATATTGAAAGGACTGTCAATTCATTCAAGTTCCCTTTTCTCTTTTGACCTTTTTCACATATGTACTCTTCAGCAAAAGAAACATTAATATATGTGAATTTCATGGCTATGAGAGAGACTTTGATAGATAATAATTTGAATAGCAAAAAATAGGTTTTTTCATTTTATACGTCAGTAATTCTAATTCAATTTATTCTTTGCTCCTATGCAAACATATTATACTACCTTTTGTATCTACGGTAAATAAGACCTTAAAAGGTGATAAAGTAAATTATGAAAAAGGTGAAAAGAAAATTAGAAGGCATCCGAATTTTATACGTTTTCAAGTAATAAATGTAAAATATTTTTATACAATAGTAACTTATTTTGATTTCCCATGTGAAAATTTTTTTTTTCAAAAAACAAAAAACGACCTATATCATCATAAAGTACATCAAATATTTGAACTTTGAAATAAAATTCTAACCTTTTTCTAGGAAATGTCAGAAGTATATTTTAGGTGGTCCTTATCTCAAGGACTTCCCCTAAAAATATAATCATAAAGTACATCAAATAGATCCTAATGCAAAACAGCTGTCTTATAATCATAAATTGTGTACATGGCCACGCAATCTCAACGTATACACACACCTAAACCTAGCTTAATTCCCAAGCAACCATATGACTAATTCTAATACAATTAGGTATATTCCATACCACTCCTGATACAATTTGGAAACTAGTAAAAATGTCTTAACAAATATTTTCCTAAGAGGAGCCAAATTTTGCAGCAAAGTGGACAATCTGTATGGATTCATGCACTTAGCTCTAGAATATAAGTGCTTCTGGATTTGTTTTTTAAAGTAATTTTCAAATACGTTGCAAAGATAGTAAATTATGTGCAGGTAAGCTACTAATTAGCTCGGCTTTTAGTTGATAATATTCTTAGTTAATCACTTAATCCATGTCTTCGTGTGCTTTATTGATGATATGGCAGAATGCTGGAATCTAACGGATTGGGTTCATTATAGTTCTCTTAGCAAAAGGAGAACATCCCTTGTAGTTGTGCTATAGACAATTCATTTGCTTTAAATGTAGATTTTACAGAATATCTAATTTCTTAAATGTCATTCGGTAAAGTAAAATTAGTAAGAGCTCAGTGCTTAAAAGTTTGATAAGACGATAAGTCTATGAGAAAGCCTTAGATTTGTTTTTGTAAGATAGAGTTTTCTTTTGTTGGACTTATTCTATGATGTATCCAACCATTTTTTGAATTTTCATTTGTCTTGCATTTTCTTAGGTTAATAATTTTGTAAGTGTCCTACCAAAAAAAATTAATAATTATTTAAGGGAGACAATTTCACTACTCAATCTTATTATTTATGCTATGAGCAGTTATATTTATAGTACTATATTATTTTACTTTCGTATTTTGAATCTTGAGTGAAATTTTTTAAGATAATACTTCAACTTTCATTTTATTGTACGACATTTTTTTTTCCCCCTCAATAGAGACTGAGAAGCACAATTACTGCATGAATTGGAGCCAATGTGATAAGTAGGGGAGGGGGAAAAAAGGGGGCAGCTAATTTAGTAGTTTTTTGAAAGATCAAGGAACTGAACTTTCATTGAAAATTTATCCATAGTACATCATCGATTGACATGCAAATTTAATTGATTGCTCTCTTTAGTTGTATTGTATTCACTTTTTGTCAGTAAAAAAATTAGTCCATAATATACACGTGTTACTAGGAGAAAAGTTCAGTTGAAAATAAAAGTTAAATATAATTTACAGTTTTTATTTTTATATAATTTTTTGGGAAATTTTATTAGTCAAAGTCAACCAATACAGGAATCTTGTTACAGGGTCTGGTTCATGCATGTTTATCATATAAATTCTGAATCAGCATAAAAGCATGCACGTACAATAGGAGTGACATGACCTATGCATCCATGCATGACAAGTATTATTATGTGCATACTTAATTGTTAATTAATGTGTATTCACAGCTGCATTTGTGCAAGTATATGACAATGCATGCTCATTGAAAATTTTGTATGTTAAATACATTGTTTTGAACATGGTAAATATGGGCCACTTGTTGGATCGCCTATCCAATCAGAGAATACTCAACTGGTCAACCAGCCCAGAAAAAGAGGAACAAAATTGTTAGGGTTCAAGGCCAACCCACACCCCTCCCTCTTCCAATTAATTGGCAAGCGAAGGTGGAGCAAAGGCAGGCATGTCAATTAGCTACAAGCAGATCGGCTTGTATTTTAAACACATACTATAGAGAAAATTTACTTGTATGTTGCACACATAAGTGTGGATGGTGATAGAGAAAATTTTCCCTCTTTTGTTCTTTTATTTTTACGAATAGGTGGTATACAGAATTAGAATAGATGGTATACAGAATTAAGAAGTAAATATTTACTATTACATTTATATTGAACTTGTGAAATTTTAAGAGGGTAAATATTTAGGAAATTGATACTTTTTTTAGATTATATTCTTATTTATAAATTTCAGTGCAGGATTTTTCTTTTACGTTAAAAAGAAAATTTGGCAATATTTGGTACAGTTACAAAAGAAAATTTTTGGTACATGAGTAACTTTTTTTGGGGGGTTAGGCAATATATACAGCATAAATAAATAGAATGTTGTAGTTCGGAGGTGGCTTTAGTATGTACACTTGAATAATATGTATTTGCTCATCCTTTAAGACTAACTAATTTAGAAGTTCTAGTATCATTACCCTAATTATTTAGTGACCTTTCCGTTTTAAACGATATAGTTGTATGAAAATGTGTAAGTATGACTTTACGTAGTCCTCACTAAATCATATTCTAACTAATTAATTATCTATCGTTTATTTTCATTATTTAACCTAGAACTTTAAAATTTGCTTAAAAAATCATATATTGGTAGCTATCCAAGAAGATATTTACTTAACAATGTTTGGCTTAGGTAGATAGAGGTAGGAAGCAACTAACAACAATCAACTACTACATAGAGGATAAGATAGGGTAATTATTTGGGGAGAAAACAGGAAGCTAACAAAGATAGTTTTGTCAATTGGCCTACCAATAACATGCTATGAGGGGCCATGAACGAATCGGTGAAGAGAAGAAAAGACTCATACGTAATTTTAATTTCCTGATGATCGACTAAAATAAAAATCAAAAGAAAAGGCGGTATACGTGCACACATAATAGGAGAGCATCTTTCGAAGTGGGAGCTTACTTTTCATTTTAACCCCACAATGACAATTCCCAACTGCTCTTCTCCCCTTTTTTCCTCACTCATTCTCTCCCTCCCTTTGTAACTAAAGTCATATAGACTGGAGTCTGACAAGGAGCAATCTCTCTCTAAGCTTTTTTTGGGAATTCAGTTCATTCAAGCGGAGCAAACTCTCAGCATACACAAAGGATAGTCTAGCTTTTAAGGGAATTGAATACCAATAAGTTGCACCTCAAAAATATCGTCTAACACTGCACGCGTTAATGGTATTTATTTTTTATAGGTTATCATTAAGTCAGACAGACTTTGACTTAGTGATTTGGCAATCTTATAAACTATTTATCACATGTGACTTATGGTGTTGGCGAACATGAAGGAAATTAAATATATAATCCACGTATAATAAATCAACTATGACATCATCAAAATGATGAGTTAAAGGGGTTATGAGTCTGTCTTCATACAAGCAAATCAAATTTCCCTAAAATTAAGTGATGGGATGACATTTGTAGTGTATTTATCTTGATCAACAAAGAAGATGAAGCGAACGGCGGCTGTGGTAGATACAGAAGGAGGCATGTTCGATGATGAGGACATGAATGACGCTGCGTTGGGATCTCCCAGGGTGCAAGATACCCCCAACATGAGGATATGCAACTGGTTGGGGCTGGGGGGTGTCGTATAGATATACTCTTCAATGCAATAACCCTAACTTGGCATTTGAGACCACGGACAATCCGATTTGGAACTTGAGGGATTAATTGGACGTATCTGAGGATGATAAGCCCCCAGGGGGAAGAGGATCCCGTGTGCCCTACTATCCTCCTTACCGCGCAAGAAAAACGAATGCTTAGGGAACCTAAGAGGAATGCACTTATTCTAACAACCTTTGATAAGGGGATTGAGCATATGCAATTGAAGAGACGACTCAAAGCCAAGTGGGCGCTCCAAGGGACTTCTCATTGATAGACATCGGTTGGGACTACTATGTTACAAGGTTCACAAACATAGAGGACTATGAAGATGTCATGACAAATGGCCCATGGATGCTAGGAGACAATTATTGGGTGATTTAAGAGTGGGTACCAAATTTTATCCCTGAGGAAGATAGCATAACGCACTTAATGGCTTGGGTTTGTATACCCAGACTAAGTGTGGAACACTTTAACAAAGACTTTCTCCTACACAAGATTGGAAAGGAGATTGGTGAAGTTATTAAAGTGGGCAACACTATGGCAAATGTTGAGAGAGGATAGTGTACACGACTCTGCGTGGAGCTTGACCTCTCTAAGCCCCTACTGTCTAAATTCAGGCTCAATGGGAAGATTTGGAAGATACAATACGAGGGCTTGCGAATGATTTGCTTCAAATGTGGACGTCAAGGCCATAGAGAGGATGTCTGTCCATTATCTGGGACTGGCGAAAGCTCTGTAGAACATACCGATGTAGCCTAATAAGTTGGGCGTACCATGCATCCAGAAGTCTCGGAGCCCTACGGGGCATGGATGTTGGTGAGGAAACCAGCCAAGCGACGAAGCCCGAGGCAAACAAACCACATTGGAGGGAACAACCTAGGCGCTAGACCCGAGACAAACTGGACAAACCCCCATATAGAACCGGAAGCGGAAGCAGGAACAAACACTGGCCTAAATCGGGAAAGACATAACCAATTGCCGTTTTTACGGGAGAATATTAGGCAAGCGGAGGATGACTCAAATTCTAATGGATTAAGATTTCGTGCTCTTGCCAATCTTAACCTTAACGTAGATATGGAAGATACTAGAGATATGGGAACTGAAGACCAAGGACGGGAAAGGAATCCTGGTAATTCAGGAAAAGATAATGCATCTAACATAGACATGGCAGGTCAGAAGGAGTCTATGGAGGATATACAATAAGATAAAGAGAATATTCTTGAGGCAGATCATCACAAAATCCCTTGCCCTAATCACGCCTAGAGTTACCCACAAGGTTCACCACGTAGACTGTTAGCGGGTCAAAGAGCTCATGACAACAGTGAAGTGCCCCAATCCCATGTGAGGCTGTGAAGCTCAATTCAGTGCAATCCCAACTGAGAAAGACGACCCATTACAATGGCAAGTACAAGGGCCAGCTAGATAGCCATGTCTCACTGTGCGACCTCTGGGGGGGACTGCACGCACTACTTTTCAGCTTCTTTGTGGGCCATGACAGGGTTGGCCCCAGGGGCAGTACAGCACTAGTGCATCAACTGATGCGTTTGGGGACCCACCAGGAGCCCAGCGTGTTTCTATCCCTCAAGGGCCGTGACTAGCGGACATCAATCCATCCTAAACTAGGGCCATTGGTCATGAATGGGCTACCTTAGTAGCCCAATCGGGAGTCCAGGATGATGGTGAGCAATACGACTCAGGTAAAAGTGGCACTCCACAGTTGGGGGTTTCCTAGGCATTGTAGGGATAGAAGCACACCTAAAATCATATTTTTATGGATCACGAAACTCAGACTATTCTTAGTATAACACGGTGTCGCGAAGGACATTAAGATTTGGTTTGGAATGTGCGAGGAGTTGGAGGCAAGGATTTCTTGAACGTTCTTAAAGAACATATCTGGTTGCATAGACCACCCATACTGGCATTACTTGAAACCCATATCAATGGGAGGAGAGCAGATAGAGTGTGCAATAACATTGGCTACTAGAAGTGGTTTCAGATGGAAGTGGGGGTTCCAAGGTGGAATATGGATATTGTGGAAACCGGAAGAAGTGGATCTCCATTTGGTACAATCCCATGAACAATTCATTACCGTGGACGTGAGAAAGAGTGGCTCAAGACCCTAGTTTTTCACTGTGGTATATACCAGCCCCCATATGACTCTAAGTAATGAATTATGGGAACAACTTCAATAGTTTGCACATAATACTTGGGAACTATGGTTGCTAGCAGGTGCCTTCAATGAGACCGCGAGCCTGGATGAACAAGATCATGGTGGCCCAGTAATGCAGAGGAGATGTTCGAAGTTCCGGTGTTAGACAGAAAATAATAGGTTGATTGCCATTGGATTCTCTAGTCCGAAGTTCACTTGGATCAGGGGGGATAACGTCGAGACAATGAAGCGAGCTCGACTAGATAGAGCACTAAATAATTTGGCATGGTGAGCAAATTTCCAGGAAAGCATTGTCCGTCACCTCATCCATAGCCACTTTGATCATTGCCCCTTGCTCATTGATATAAGTGGTTTCGCAGTTATTCTAAATACACCCAAACCGTTTCGATTCTAGGTGGCCTGGGAAACACGCTACGATTTCCAGATGTTTCTCGAGGAGCACTGGAACTGGAGGGCTCCCTTTCTAACAGCATTGCACAATCTGGCTAGTGATTTGCAGCAATGGAACAAACATGTGTTTAGCAATCTGTTTCAGCAAAAAAGGAGAATTTGTGCTAAGCTTGAATGCATCCGAAAAGCAACGGCGAAACATGGGGCACGAAACCTCACCAAGCTGGAGACTCGGCTGTGGAGAGAGCTTGATGAAGTACAAAATCAACTCGAAATTTATTGGCTCCAGAAATCAGGCACTGACACGATACATGATGATGATAGAAATATGAGATATTTTCATCTCAGCATCATTATTAGGCACTGTTCATCTTAAATTTATACAACAAGTGTACAGTGTAATTGTACCTAGCGCACGGCAAGTATGGGTCATATTCCACAGGGAATTTGGTTCTAATTACTAGAACTAATTAGATTGCTCAATCTGGAAGATCATAATTGTTGATTTAGAATTAAACTAAGAGAAATTCTAACAACTAAGTAGTGAAATAAACAGCAAATGAGAAACACCTAGGTTGGAATTAACAACACGATTATGCTAGCTGAACCAATTACTAACCCCACCAAACAATCCCAAATATGCATCATGAGTAGATAGATTGCTAGTTAAGCCCATCTCCTCCCTCTTTTAAGGGTCGAAAACTAATCCTAAAACTGTAGTCACTTATTTTCATGGAGCTAAAATCGCAGGATTACAAGATCAACAATCTCGAATCTCAATTAGAACCTTAATTATTTTCATATTAAAATCGTAATTGTCTACTAAGTCACGCTAGGTAAAGATTCCGCCTTTCAACGCTCCCCTGAACCCAACTAAAAATGGACGAACGCTTTTTCGAGCATTTCATCAAACACTTGGTGCACATAGTAGAAATCAAGAATACAAGAATGAGAAAGTAAGGGATTGGGGCTAGATTTTGATTCAACTGAACAAAATCGGCTTCAATCCCAACCCAAGTTGGGGGATTAGCCACAAATCATACTAACATTCAATAATTCAACCATAAGAGAAATAGCCATGTTTCAACTAAAACTCAAGCACAACAAAGAAAGAGAGAGGGAATCAGAGAACAAACTTGAATTAATCGAGGACTCAAGGTAGATTGAATTTCAAAGTAATGAATTCGATACAAGAGATGATAAATAAAAACTCTCAATGGAAACCTAAAAATCGCCTAAGACGAAGTCTGGGAAAAGAAAACTCAATACTGCACAAAACGATCCCGGTGAAGTTTTAAGTCGTGAAGGCGAAAGGGGAGGCACGGTCGTGCTCCAAGGCACGGTGGCACCGTGCCAAATAACTGGCATAATCGGCCGGGCTGGCCACGTGGCACAGGTATGCCACTTGGCATGGTCGTGCCGTGTGCCATGGCTAGGCCGTGCCACTTGGCTGGCTGACTGGTTGTGCCGGTTTTCCATGGCCTGGCTGTGCTACCCGTGCTTGATCCTTGGACTCCCATGCGACGTTGAACGGCCTTTTTCGCGGCTTTAAACTCGCCTCCTTAGCACTCCTTTCTGCTAAATATCATTCATCTTTTCGTTCCTTCGACAAGGTCCCTGAAAATACAGAAAGATGCTATATGAGTAAAATATATACTAAAGGGGGCCGATTTAACCCTTTCTTAACACGATCAAATATGAAAACGAAGAAAGAATAGGTCAATTAGGAGCTAAAATGAGGTCAAAATAGAGGTTCATCACTCCCCCATGCTCATCTTTTTCTGGTCCCCAAGCAAGACTACTCTTGAAAGATCGGGGAGGAGCGGAGACCTCTAAACACACCCTCTTCAAGGAAGGGATGATAAGTCAGCAAATCATGCTAATTCATACCTTAGAGGTGGCCAAGTTAAGGTGTGAAAGTAATCTTGATAAAACATACACAATGCTATCCATAAATCACCCTACCCAAATGAGACACCCTAATGTTAAAAAACATAGTATAATAGGGCTTTCCTCAACAAATGGTGAGTAAGTGAGACTGGTAGGACCTCACTTTAGGATAAAGTGAAATACTCCCCTCAATGTGTTTGGGAAATATAATAAGGTTGCACTCAATACTCCGTCCAATCAGACAAACTACCATATGCTTGGTAAAGTTCTCAATTCTCCACCACTTGGTACAAAATGCAATATGTCGATCATGAGGACTTGCATTTAAGGTCGTAATGGGGCTAAGGTAAAGGGTAAGAAGTGGAATAATTTAGGGAAAGTGGAGCTATCAGTCAAAAGACTAGGGAGCGAGAACACTTCCACAAACAATGCTAAGATTACAACTTCACACTACAATTACAAATCAAGCAACAATCCCACAAAAATCTCAAAGGAGGGATCAAACAAGCTTATTACAACGGTCTCATGCTAACCACCTTATTCGCAACTTCTCTATTTTTCTTTTTTTTTTTCAAAGAGAAGCAAAAATATAGAAATGTGGAGAGTGTTGGAGACATCAAAAATCAATTTGCAATCCCCTAACATAAACCACTAATATAGCCCCCGAATTGAATTGACTTCCCAAGCATACCCAACTACCATGTGCAAGTGTCACTCCACTAGACCTTGACAAGGGTGAAGAGGGTATACATAGGCCAAGTGTATAGTGGATGGGTTACAACAACAAAGACATGGGAAAGGCACAAAGGGCTAGCAAAGGAAGTAGTAAGCAACAACAGGTGGCTTTTTGCCTCATGTTGTTATTCGAACAAAGATTGCTTCAATCATATTAGCACATGCAAATGCTAATTGTGATTTCACAGAGAACAAAACTAAGTTCTAGAGCTGTATCATGGAGGAGTTACATAAGAAAGGAAGTAGAGACTATATGTAATGAATAGTCATTAGACTCAAAAATCTCATAGGTAAACCTACCACAGTCAATGAACTTACTCCAACGTATGTCCCACTTATCAAAGTTGGTCAAGTCAAACCACACGAATCTTAGGGGCAATTGGCATGCAACATAAGGTAGAGAAACTACGAATGACAAAGTCAAACACAATTTTCATAAAACTCACACCAAAACCAGTCATGCCTCAACACATAACGATCATGATCAGTCAGTCATCACCCCTTTCATTCTCATTATAAGAGGGGTTTTTACAAATATTTTTTTCTCTCTTTTTTTTCCCTTGTTTTTAAAAAAATTAAAGCTAACTTATAAAGCCACAAACACATGAAGGATAATGAAGAGCAAGGTGAGAGATAGTACCTGGAAAGCTTAAGAATGCCCAACTCGATCAAGTCTCCTTTTGTGATGCAAAATCTAACCTATATGCTTTAAACTACATGCTCTAATAAACAAAAAATGTAAAAATAACCTAATGAAACTATATGAAGTCCTATCTATATGATGCCAATGCAAGTGATGTCATTTGTCCAACGCCCCAAGTCCACAATTTTATCCAAAGAGCTGTAAGCGCACCCCCATGCTTGAGACTTTCATTGTTCTCAATGAAAAGGACATAGGAAAAG